>VWPU01017279.1:41798-113116 GCA_013398955.1 Callaeas wilsoni
GCCACGCTCAGGCTGGCCCAAAGGCTCTGCTTGGCCATGCTCAGGCTGACCCAAAACATCCCCAGCTTCCTCTGTGGTCTGCAGCGTGTCCCACCCGGCTGCCCAGTGAGCAATGCCTCATGGTGGCCTCAAAAGCTGCCAAGGCCACTCCAGCCACCAGCATCGCTGACGTGCTCTCAGCTCTGCCCAGCCTCACCCTGCCAGCCCCATGGGCCACCTCAGCTGTGGGAACGGGACGGCCATTTCAACAACACGTGTCTCCTCGCTGAGATTCAGAGCCAGAAGAGAATGAGCACAGCATGCAGCTGGAAGACAGGAGTAAGCTCAGAGAATGGAAAAGGAAACCTCTGCAAGCCTGGCAGCTTATCAAAAGGAAAAAAATAATCAGAGTGGTGTTTGTCTGCAGCCACTGAACCTTTCTTGCTTACAGTATTAGAAGATATTAAAGCTAATCAAATATGAATTATCAGCAAATTTGCCACTTGCTTTTCAGCCCGAGCCTGAGAGGTGAGTGGCAGAGGGTTTCTGGGCTTCCCCAGGTTACCCTGGAAGGAATTTGGGTTTGCTTTTAAAACCAAAGTTCACCTCCTCAGCACCATACAATAGCTTCAGCCCTCCAAAGCAATTGTTCTCACTGAGAATCTTCCTGCACCTAAGGGCTCTCCATAATAAAATATAGATGCAGTATTAATTAAATATAGATGCAATTTCCTCCTCCTTTCTCTCCTTAGCTGCTATCAAGAACATTAGTGCAAGCGCCTAAGGAAAGCCTCGCTAACAGGGAACAGCTGCCACACTAATTAGGCACCGTGGTCTATCAGCCAGGCACAGGCCCAGGAAACAGCCACCTGACTTCTCCCCTCGCAATTCCCACACACTGGCTCTGGCCATGTGGCTCCAGCTCAGCTTTGCACTCCCTCAGCTTCAGGCACGGGAGAAGGCACCGCTGACTGAACAGAATGGGGTTACCACCGACCCCCAGTGGATTTTAGCTGAGCTCCCTAAATGCAACAAGCATTGTCTGTGTGCTGAAGATACTGCTAATGGGTCATGTTTGCAGAGCATTTGGAGATTTGCTTGGCAGCATTGCCATCTTTGGGAAAGGCTAAGGGAAAGCCACTGCCAAGGAACAGTGTGGCTGTGTATCAGCTGCCAGAAATTCCTACCCCAGCAGACAGTCTGCTCAGAGTGCTCCAGTTAAACAAAGCAAATCCTGGGCCGATGGCTGCGCTTTAGACTGCTGGGCCCATCCCCACCTTGAAGCCACTGAAGAGAGGCGACCAACCCTCCCTCCAAGAACAGTAAACCCAGTGAGCAAGAGAGAAAGACCCTGCCACTAAAAGATCCTTTGCTTTCACCATCAGACTGAGAAGATTCCAACTTCCCTCCTCCATCCTGGCTGAGCAATTTGACAGAAGCTTTGCATCTGAAGTTGTATCACTGGGATACAAATATTTTAAAACAAGACTGAAGAATGAAGAGGCCAAAACAGGGATAGGGCATGACTAGAACCTCATATTCCACTGGCTGCAAGACTCATGTATGAGTGGGGAGACCCATCTTCCCAGTGCTGCACTGTGGCTTATGAACCACTTCTTGCGATGCCATTTTCTGTCCCATGTGAGAGCAGCCTTCCTCCATCGCCGCCACCACCTGCTCCCAGTTTAGCCAATTACCATTTAACGTCCTCCATCTGTACAATAGGAGCCCTGGTACTTCCTGACCCCACAGGTATGCATGTGTGTCTGCATGTGTGAAGATAAATATATTAAAGATTGGGAGGCATTCAGGCCCTGGGCCAATGGGAGCCATATAAGTGCCAAAGAGACTAAGACAAATGAGGGCCATATAAATAGATGGCTGGAGAGCTGCAGCCCTGAGGCTACAGGCAAGAAAGGGGCAGAGGCAGAGACAAACCGTGGGAAAGGGCCCTGTTTGAAGTCTCTGACAGAGCGCCCGAGTGCCAAGGGAACATGGAACAAATCCCTGCTCCTCACACTGTGAGCTGTGCTGACACCCCTGCCATCAGGAGGCATTCCATGGAGGAAGAGGAAGAGCTGTCAAAATAAGCCCAGCTTTAGAGCAACAGCTGATAAGGGAGCCCAGTCAAATGCAGGAGCCCTGCCATGGCTCCTGGAGAGGGGCCAGAGGTGTAAAATGGCCGTGGCTCCCAGCACAGACAGGTCCTGGGCTCTCCTAGCACTACCCCCAGCTCTTGATGCAGACAGTTTAAGCAGGGAAGCATGGCCTGAGTGAGCAGAGGTGTCCCCACTCAGTCCGTGAGACAGGGACAGTCACCACGAGCAGATCCATTCCCTACCTGCCTCTGCATCCCCAAAACTGGGTGGACTTCAGTCTCCAGCTCTGTCAATCCTGCTGCGAAATGCACTTTATAAAGTGTCATAAATCATAAAACACATCTCCCCCTCAGATCCACTGCCTCTACTGAGGAGGAAAAAAGGCACCTGGGAGAAATCTGGCCCACAAAGGTTCACAAAAGACTGCACACAGCGCCTTACTGGCAAAGAAAGAAAAAAGAACAGAAGAAAGGTAGAGACTGTAAGAGGTTAGAGGGAAAAGCAGCAATATCCTTTGAGAGCTCCCTGAGCTTTTCTGCCTGGTAAGCTTCGGGGATCTCTCTCAGCTTTCAAGAAGAAGGCAGCAGCATTTTTCAGGGGAAAAAAACTCGTAACATTGAAGGGATGCAGATCCTAACCATCCATATAGTTATAAAGGAAATACAATGATTTTGCCACAGTGGGTCTGCAAAGCATCTCCCATGCCTCCAGCTGGATAAGCAAGGGGAGAGACTAAGAGGATCTGCTCTCTATTTCCTCTCCGGTACAGCCATACACTGCTAAAGCAACACCTCTTCTCAGCTTTATTATTTAACATCTATTAAGGCAGTACCCGGAGGCCCTCCCAGATCCTCAGTGATGTACAAAACACACAGATAGTTCCACCCCCAAAGATATGTAAAGGCAAACCACAGAGCACAGCAAGGGAATGGAACAGGCAGAGGGGCAGGGACACAAAATACCTCTTTAAATTCGGAGCAGCCAAGAGCAGAGTCACAGAGCTGATTAAAGGACGTGGAGATGCATTTCAGTGAGAGAACTCTGTCTAATTAGCTTATCAAAGCCTAGGTTCATGCACACCTCTGTGGGAACCAAACTGTGAGAACAGTTTCCCAGTCTAGCAAAGGCCTAAAAGAAACTGAAGTTAAACAGTCTGACTGGGCTAGAAGTCACTCACCCCAGGCGACAGCGATACAGATCCATCACTACAGTCTTTTCATGAAGACAAAGCAGATTGTTTGGAAAGCATCCTTATTCAAACAAATTTCACTCATTTTAGGAAAATCCTGTCCCCTGTTTGGGAGAGGTGATCACAACGGAATTAAACACAGCTTTCCTTGCACTACAAGGCTTAATCAAATTGAAAATTATTTAATAGTGGGGTAAAGGATAACAAAAAAAGTACTAGAATGCAGCAACAATACATATTTGCTTCTGTTTATTTCATAGGGAAAAGGAAGAGATTTGTATATCGCTCCAGAGTCTTAAACCGCTCTAAGATAAAAATGAAGTTCTTCAGATATTCCATACAAACCAATTGCAATATACTGATGCTTAGTATTTGCCTGGGGCTTAGAAAAGTTCCCAGGTCTGCCATACTCCATAGGTCTTCAGTTTAAGCACTCCCTCCATTCTCAAAAAAAAAAAAAAAAAAGAAAAAAGAGATCTGAAGTCACTGAAATTGATATGGATGCAATGCAGAGAAAGCTTTTTCTAGAGGAATTAATCCTTCCTTTTGCTCGTCTCAAAAAGACTCAGCAGCAAAGCCAAAATCCCCATACATCCACACAGGATGACAGAGTAGTTTAGGAACCATATAACCCAGAGGTTTTCCTGCATATGCTGCCTGCAGGGACTCAAGGATATCAGCTCTCAGCTCTATCCAAAACCTACCAAAACCACCATTAATATGCAAGTTTAGGATAACTGAAGCTTTAAAACATTTGACAGTATGACCAAATCTCACATACCCAAAAATCACCATGAATTTCCTGAAAATGACATCTATCTGTACTGTGGTTCCAAACTTTCACTCTGTTTGGATTTTTTTTTTCTTTTTGGTTGTTGGTGTTTGTTCTTTGTTTTTGTTTTTAACTTTTGGAAGAACACTAAAGCACGTAGAAGTCCTCTAAAAAACTGAAACTTGTGGAGAAGAAAAAAAAAAAAAAAAATCAGTGCATTACAAAACTTTTAACCCCAAGACCCCCCTGGATGTGCTGAACTGCCTGGGATGATTTCAGGTGGTGGCACAGGACTTTCTCTAACTACTTCCACCACACTGATCAAATCATGACTGGTCATTTTTAGGGCAGGTTTTAAACACACCATGGGCCTTTCATGGTCTTTACCTCACTTCTATTCCTGTATTAAATCTTTTCCTGGGCTGCAATGCTATAGAAACAAAAGCAGAGTGAGGGCCCTATTTTCATGCATCATACGAAACTGTTTCCCCCACAGTCAAAAATACAGCTAAAAATCTGTTGCACTCCTGTTATTTCCAGTATTTCTGCAATGTAAAAATCATCTGACGTAAAAGAAAACACAGTAGCAAAATCAGCAGCTAACATTACTTTTTGAAACGCAATAAATCAAATATTTCACCTAGACTTAGCCAAAAGAAAACAAAAACACACAGTTGCTTAAGCCTCAGGAGACATTTATGCTGTTAAAAAAATGCCTTCACTGCCTAGAATCATGGGATGGTTTGGGGTGGAAAGGACCTTAAAGATCATCTAGTGCCAAGTGCCTGCCATGGGCAGGGACAACTTCCACTGTCCCAGGTGCTCCAAGCCCCAACGTCCACCCTGGCCTGGGACACTTCCACGGATCCAGGGGCAGCCACAGCTGCTCTGGGCACCCTGTGCCAGGGCCTCAGCACCAGGGAAAACTTTCTTCCTAATATCTAATCTAAGTATACCCTTCCAGCTTAAAGCCACTAAGCATTGAGTTTTTGCAAAGAGAAAGGACTGCCAGCTAGACAGGAGCCCTTCGACAAACGAACCAGTGCAGGGCAGCAACTGGAAGGGCTTTAGGGGTTTAAGAGAAGACACTCAACCCTTTTGGAGCTGGTCTTTCATTACTTCTGTTGAAAGTGAGGATCCAGTGTGCTGGGAGGGAGAGCCCCACCCCAGATCTAATCCTGCCATTTCTGCCCTGCAGGATTTTTCTTAACTACATCTGCACCTCCTTGAATGTAATAACACAGCAAACCAGAGACTCTAGTGAAGATCACTGGACTAAACTTTTTGCTTTCTGTCCCATGGAAGGGACCATTGAAGAAAACATCTTGTGCTGTCTTGTTGTAGGGAGATGTGATTCAGTAGCTCTTAAAAGTTTTGGTTCAGCTTTTCTCTCCCCTCAAGTCCAGGAAAGCCATGCCCATTGGAAATCACCCCCAGCACTGTCTGCACCCTCCACACAACATCCAGACCGAAGGCAAGCAGTGCTCAAGGCAAACAGGACACCATGGCACACTGCAGCATCATCCTCAGGCAGCCACACTGAGCCAAGGGCTGGTCCGGCTAACTCAGCTGCTCCCCGAGCCAGACGTGGGCTCACACAGAGCTCACGTCCCTTTGTCTGTCCTCCCAGGCCCAAGAGCAGCACACAATGAGATGGCACATCCCCAACAGGGTCAAGTGAGCCAGGACAATAAGGAGAACGAGACAAACAGAGATTTCCCCTTTGTGGCGTTACTCTTGATTTTTCAAGCATCCACAGTTACAGGAAAATGACTATAAATTCAAGGAGAAATTGAAACCTGGCTCTTTTCCCTACGTTTTCATTTTAAAAAGAGAGGGTGAAGAAAGAGCGAGAAAAAAACCCCACCTTTTGGTATTTGTTCCTTGCTGGTTTCATACTTTAGAAACCTAGTCTGAAAATAAGAGGGCTAATGGGAGGTTTCAGACTTCCACCATCATGTCTCTCCAGCTCCTCTGAGTTGACACACTGACAAGAAACTTCTGGTATTGTCCAAGGGAAAATTCAAGGCAGAAGTTGAAAATACGGCTGAATCTGAGAGAACTGGAAACTTATCACAGCAGGAGATGTGTGACAGCACAGATCTCACCCCAGGTGCCCAGGTGCCAGCACCGGAGTGTCCCCCCAGCCAGGGCTGGGACAGGCTTTCTGTGCCCCAGCCACCGCTAGAGGAGGTCAGAGTGCCACAGAGAGAAGGGGCGACGCTTCCCAAAGCTTTGGGAGACAAATTACAGCCTGAATTATCACAAATAGACTTTGCACTCCCTTCTTACTGTTTATATCTTTGTAACCGAGGAGCCTCCTCAATTTTAATGAGATTCAGTAGGAGCTGGGGGAAATGACATGACACACACACCCAAGATACCTCCAAATTTTATTTAAAACCCAAGGGATCCCAAACCTATAGACATCACTTCTAGTCATCACTAACGATGCTAAATCATGATGATTCAGAGAATTTCAGCTGCAGAAATCAAGCGGCTGCAAGACAGAGTTATCTATTTTTCTTTTTAAACAAAAGTTGAATGTTTCCATCCCTTCTATTCCTTTCTCTAATCCCCACAGAAAGTCTTCAAAATATGAGCTGAATACAGAATAAAAGTTGACAAACCAAGACAGCAGGAGAGCCTTTAAAAGGACTCCAATTTAAACATAAAAGATAATCTTCCCATTCTTAAGACCATTTCATCATTTTGGGTGGACCCAATCACTGACTTTCAAGGGTACAAGACTGCTTATTTTGTGGGCAAGTTTCTGGCATTGGCAGAACAGACAAAAAGCTATTATTTGAAAAGAGAGCAATACTGCAGACCTCAACCACTTTCAGACTGTGGCTGCAGTTTCACAGCCATGACCTGTTTACCTACTGAGCATTCTTAGATCCTTAAAGGAGAAGAATGGTTTCTAAAGGCTTCAAGCCTACCTCTCTGAGAAGCACATTTGACTGTATCCCACTTCATCTGGTGCTATGCTGGAACTCCAACTCCTAGCCATGCTTTGAGCATGGCAGAATCCAAGCTCCCATAACCCTGAGAGATTCAAAGGCACGAGGCTCACCATGGCTGCATCGTGGAGCTCTTCTCCGAGGACAACTGATGGTTTCATTCTCTGCAGGAGATGCTTGGATGGAGTTCCTGAATAAGGGCTACTGCAAGATGCACATCACAAAAACAGCCAGTCCTGGAGCTCTGCTGCAATCCCCAAAAAGGGAAAATTCCCATGGTAATGCCTTAAGAATTCAGCTGGAGAGAATGGGAGAACATGCATTATTAAGTAACTGTCAACAACATAAGTAGGCACTGTGCATTATGCCAGCTACAAGTCTAATTATTTATGTCGGTACACAAGACACACACGTACAAACACACAAATGCATATATACATTTAGGGAGAACAGATTTTACTTTTTGGCATTGCAAGTCCTTCCACAATATTTTTCCACTTAGGAAACTTATATATGATCTCTCTATTCTTCTAACAGAAGAAGTTCTCTGTTTCAAACAAAGAACAAACAAGCAAACTCTCTCAGTTGTGAAAGCAAGTCCCTCTGCAGCAAATATATCGACTCACAGTCTACAGTATTAGACTGAAATTTCAGCAAAAAGCAAATAATATACACTTATTCTGGCATATAGTCTATCACAGGCAGCATGCTGAGGTACTAAACAAAAACAAAACAAAATAAACAAAAAAATCCCAAACAAAACAAACAAAAGAAAACCAACCAAAGAACAACAACAACAAAAATGGATAAGACAAAAAAACCTTTTCAAAGCCTTAAATTTAAAAATCATCTTAGAGAATAAGTTCTTTCCCAGCCTCCAGAGTGTTTTCTCATCTGCAGTATCAATCACAGTAGTCAGAATCAAGCACTAGGATGTAGCACAGCACTACTCTGGAACATGACATTTTAACACAATGGTGGCTATTTCTGAGCTTAAAATAAACAGTACTACTTAACTGTACAATAAGCTCTACAGGCTCTTCCAAATAGCTCCATCAACTAGCATTAAATAGCATACGTTTCATCTGGCAAGAGGTACACCATATTCAGTGCTGAACTTAGCTATTTTAAAAATTAATTAGGCAATTATACACATGGGGAAACTGTTCTAATAAGTTAGCTGCTTAATCAAATCCCAAGTACCAAATTATGGACCTGATCCTGCAGTTCTTATTCAAGTCAAACTCCTATTGATGTCAGTGGGAGTTTTGCCTAATTAAAGATCAGGACATACACATGTGCAAGTCTGCTTTTAAACGATGGCTTTGAATTTAGTCTTAGGAATATGAATATGGCTCTGAATCCCAAATCGTTGCCTACAAGTTTCTCACGTGAGACTTTGGGTATATTAATATATATTTTTCCTAAGTCTGGCTCAAATTAACTTCTAGGTAAAGTCTGGAGATTTAGCTAGAGTCTTACAAGGCCCAATAGCAAACTGACCTAGTTTTACAATTTTATTTTAAAACCAATTAAATAGTGCTACAAAACAAGGAGCAGGTTGTAAAAGTATCACCTACGAATCCCATTAGCTGCAGGAGCTGGGTTTGTGTTATGTTTGGATCAGTGCAGTCCACACAAGGTGTCTCCAAGGGGTCAGCTGAGTATGTTCCCAAAAGGGACTGTCCCAAAAAAAGGTTCTGGCTGGTATGCCCAAGTCTCTGCCGAGCAAGCTGCATCACGAGTAAATGAGGAGGAGTATTTGGGGCGGAGGAGGAAGAACAGTGTCCTCCCTCATGCTCTTCAGTCCCAACCAGCAAAGGAGCCCTTGTGGGGTGCAATTCAGGCAGGGGCAGACTGGGCTCACGGGGTCATGCAAGAGAACTGTCTTCACCCTGGCTGCTCGTGCTGCCCTTGGTCCTGACGGTATCAAACCCGATGCCTTCGGGGCGGCTGTACGGACAATCCTCTGCTGATCCTGCCTCTTTTCTCATGCCTTGGTGATGTGTCAAGGGGCACACACTGAAGCATCATGGGCTAGGAAAAGGTAAACCAAAATCAGTCAACAAGCAAGAAATCTGGTGGAGCAGAAGATTACTAAACACTGACAGTTGCCTGGTTAGTATTAGATGCTTAAAGGGAAATGTCTGTCTGTCAAAGAAGCATGGGAGTGGGTGTACACCCCAGAACCCCTCCTGCTCAGCAGCAAAACTCTTTCTTTTAAGCAAAAGAGAAACAACACTTTTCAGCGAGCACTGGGTTGTCTGTGCATTTGCTAAGTTACGCCCTCAAAGCAGGAAGGACAAGACCTTGTGTGTGTCTGAAGACAGAAGGAAATCACAATTCTGTCTAATGTACTGGAGCAATTGACCATGAAAAGGTTACATGTTAGGAAATAATTATCTCTAGACACAGCTACTGACAAGGTCAGTGTCCACAAGGATTATTTCCTGCTCACCCAGTGCCTGCTGCCTGGAAGGGAGCTCGTCTCCCGATGCTCCCAGCCCCACATTCCACTGATGCTAATGGCACTTGTGCACTGAGTGGCCCAGCAGCTGAAGCAGATAACCAGGAGTGAAGGGGTTAAGTGCCTGTCACAATAGAAACCTCTGGGGGCACTTGACCTTTTCACATTTTTTATTCAGGAATGAGCATCTTGTGCCTGTTGGAGGAAGTTCATCTACATTCGTCCTCATTCTTCACCCTGTTTGTGTATTGTCCCTTCCCTTCACTCAGTGCCCCAGTGTCCCATTAAGCACCAAGCAACCTCTGTTGATGAATATGAATTTAGAGCAAAGACAGAGGGGACACAAATACTGCACATTGATCAAGTGACTTACAAGGAATTTAAACATATTCAAGGCATATGTTTCTGCCAAATAGCTTCCTACACATATAATACTCACCTGTCAGTACTTTGGCGTGAAGAGGAAGAAAATCACAGATAGTGAACAGAAGCACTATGCTAGCTGGAGCAACAGTTTGACAAGAGCATTAAAGATGTTTAAATGCTAAAAAAAAAGACTAAATCACAGCATTGACTTTCACATGCTAAAGAATGTGCCACAAGAGAAGGCACAGTGATACCTGCCCTTGGTTTTTAATTCAGCAATTAGACTGTGAATTCCTCTGTTCCAAGAGGGAAGGTCTGCAAAACTCTCTGGCTGCAAATCAGTCAAGGAGGATAAATCCAGAATGAGTTTGTCACCGTCTGTTTCATTTAGAGGCAGATATTCTAAAAGGTGCAAGCAATATTCAAGACCTTGATCCTGCTGGGATCAAGGAGAGTTTTGCATTGGCTTAAATAAGAGCGGGCTCTAGTCTTAGAGCACGTGTGTCCAATTTGTTAATGTTTTGAGTTCAAATAAAAAACAAATCTCAAGTCTTCCCTGCATGAGAGTTTCAACCACATTCTTCCACTGGGGGAGAGCATCAGGGCTTAGACAAGAAAGAGTTTCTGAATGATCTAAGTGAATGGTCCTGAGGAGACTGGCATTACTGTGAGCTTTGAACACAACTACAGAGGGTCTTTTATAGATGTACTCCAGAGGGGAGATCCTTAGATGGGTCCTTTAATGCCTACCCCCATATGCAATCCAGATGAAATTCTTTATCAGATGGGGCCCGGATCTTGCTCCCATTAAAAGTTCTGCCACTGAATTTAGTGGGAGCAGATCTATTTGTCTTAGATGCTTATACAGCTTCCCTTATCTCACTGCCTCAAAATAATTACCCTTCATTCTTTTCAGTCTGAGGAATACTATTTTCTCCACTTTGCACACAGAGCACAGCCAGACCAGGTGATACAGTTATGTGTCACACACATATCCAGGTCAGGAAAGGGTCTTAACTCCAAGTATCTCAAACTTTAGACCAAAGTACTATTCCACCCCTTGTCACCACCATGAAACACCTTTCTCAAGTGGAGACACACAAGTCAGATCAGAGCAGCCAGTTTCCTTCTTTTGTTTGGACAAGGAGGAACAAAGCCACGTGCGAAAACAACATTCAACTATCTCTCACTTCTTTCTTTGAGTAAGTTTTTCCAACTTGTCTTCTGTCACTGGCCTTCCTCCGCCACTACTGGATGAACAGGAGTCAGCCCTTGGCTGCTGAACTATGCTACAGTTCTAGAAAACATCCTTCACAACTTGTACATCTCCATTGGCTGCTTTCCAGGACTCAGCAACCCACCCCAAGATAAAAGTAGTGCTCCAATAAACCAGTAGGTACAAAACCAGCACTCTAGCAAAATTTCTGGGACCTTCAGTCACTGTCCACTGTGTCCCAGAGGTAGCAGGTAACTGCACTGTCACCAAACTGTCCTTGAAGCACATCCACAGAAGAGCTTTTGGGAGGATTCAGTGCAGAGTAGAAGGCAGGTCTTGGCCTAGAATGAGAAGTAACTGAAGACCCCTCAAGCTCACACAGGAATGTTCCCTGGCAGTGAATGCTGCAAAAGCCCTGAAGTGCTGGAAAACTTTCAGAAAGATCCCATTCCCAAGGGACAGGTGTGCTCCTGCAGCCACCACCGTCAGTCTCACCCCACATCTCCAGGCATGTCTTCCAGGACTGTGCCAGCCAGCAGGGATGAGCCGCAGTACTGCAGGAAGTTGTTTGCTCCAGGGACTCTTGCACACCAGCAGAGCCAGCCCAAGCCCTGTAAACGCACCTGCACGGGGGAGGTGTCACAGCAGCCTCCTGGAGAGGCAGCAGCATCTACTTCCCTGGCAGCTTCATGTCGTCCCTGTCAGCAAAGCACCCAGCCCTTCGCTGCACCTGACAGCCACTTACCATCATTTAGTCCATGGCTGTTTGAGCACTAAAAAGGAAAGCATTGTGAAAGCAAAATCACTTCCCTGAATGTTTGTTATTATTTACTTTTCTGTTAGTCCAAAAAGGGCTCCAACTGGGCTTTACACCAGCTAGTCGCCCTGCCCCAGAGTGAAGGCTGTTAGTACCAAAGGGAACTTGGGAATCATAGGGAGAAGAGGTCTCTGGGAGCACTCAAAGGAGAACCCCAGGTTCCCCATTTCCAGACTAATACCCTGCCCAATAGCTCCCTCTCCATTTTCAAGAGTACTGACCCAAATACATAAATGAAAGCAAGCGTGTGTTGTTTATTTCCAAGTATGAATGGCATGGTTTCCCCTGGGCTCCATGTTTCTTGGAATTATTTGAACTGGAAACCAATCAGCCTGTATTCGCTATTGATTTATTTTCTAAAAATCTCTCATCCCTAAAGTAACAATGCCTTTCCATGTCTCAGCCTGCTGTTTAGTGACACAGTAATCTAAAAGCTATTGATCACTTGGGTCTCTACAGCCATAACATATCTTTCTAAGTGCCTTCATGTAGGACTATTTGCAACACAAGTACTATAAATGGCACGGCTGCTAATAAAATCAGCAAAGATATTAATAGAGATGTAACACTTGTGTTGTAACACAGCATGGACAAAGGCCAGTGGAGGCCACCATCAAGAGGGAACAAGTATGGTCATTATGAGAGAAGTTGCATTTCTCTTTGAACACCAGATGGGCCACAAGCAAATTTTAGTCTAAAGAGGAATCCAAGCCTGGGCACAGACTGGTCAAACAACTCCCAAGACACTACCTGAGCAGTGGAGTATCAGTGCTGGAGACACCAAGACGGTCTCATTCTGCTACAGCAGTTCTACTTGACTTCAGTTTACCTGTAGTTCCCAACATCCTGCATAACTTCTGCTTTCCTACAACAGCAATAAGGGTCAGTGCACCGCAGAACACAGGATCCGGAGCAGAGAAGGCACGGACACCTCATGAGAGAGTGCTGCTGCAGAAGTGCTGACCACTCCAGCTCCTATTGCCGTGAAGGGACGTTGTCAGCTGCATTTTTTTTCCACCCACCTCGACAGTCTGTATTGCCAAAAACATAAGAGCCCCAAGTGATCTGAAGCCAGACAGCACAGCAGCTTTCCAGTGGTCCTGCCTCAGTGCCACGCAGAAGGAGACCGTGTTATTTAGATCAGGTTCTGTTTCAGTAGAAATATCAGTAAGTACATCAAATTCAGTCAGCAACAAGGTCTCCAGCCAGGACAGTCTAATGCATTACCCCAGCTGAGACATTCTATGAGCTACAGATTTAAACAAGAAACATGTTGCCCAACACAGAGGTGTCTGCAAGCCAATAGCTACCAGCATGTGCCACTTTACTCAGCCAAGCCACAGTGAACTGCACCTTCCCAGTTCCCCCCAAAGAGAGCCAAGATGTGCTTATTTTACATGGCACAACTCAGCTCTGCAGCCTGCACTCTGTCAGTGCTGTCTCCATGACCGGAACAGAACCTTCCCCCCAGCCAAAAAATGAAATCAATCATGGGAACAGGACAGCTCTCCCTGACACTGCTACGCAGTGAGCCTGGAGATAGCTGTGCTCAGGAACACGCTTCCAGAAGCAGCTTTCAGGAAACATTTGCAACCATTTAAATTTCCCACCCAAGAAGTTTAGCACTTGTCAATTTACCTTATGCCACAGGTTTTTAATTTAGTTGTACGGGAAGAAACTTTATATGCCTCAAATTTTATATGGTAATGGCCAGATGTGAAGAAAATAGCATGTGTTCCCTCTCTGCCTGCTGCACTTCTTGGGAAAGGATGCTGTAATGCTGCAGCTCCAAATACTCACACAATCAACAAGACTCTTGCCCTTCTTCAGCATTTCCCCAGTGCCCTGGGGAATTCCAACTGGCAAGACAATCTGCTCGCGCATTCTTCCCAGTCTTCTGAGAACAAAATATCACTGGATGCAAAAGGATTAAAGACAAAAATTTGATTTGCTAATTACAAAAGATAATAAGGAAACTGCTGAAGATCATGCACTGTCTATTGCAACATGAGAATGCATTCCAGCTTCTTCCATGTACGGAGAAGGTGGAGATTATTGATCCAAAAAGCTTTTAAATTAATGAAGGTGCCAGAGGTTTTTCTACTACATAGACCTGAGATGGATGAACATGAAAAGATGCAACTTCTTTTGATTATCATTGTTCTGCTTTAAAACTAAAAACTCTTCTGCACATTTTACTGGGGTGTTTTTTTTTTTTTCCTGAAGTTAAATATTTTTACAACTCTTATCAGTTATTAAGTTATTAAAGTGTAACTCAATACATGATACACATGTTTGTCTTCCTGGACTTCCAGCACTCTTCCAAAGGCATCCCTGGGGACAAGGCATACAACTCCAAATTCCATGAATGCTATAAGGCATAAAAAACAGCATTACCTGTTAATGGCATCAAAGTTTGCATTAATTAAACAATAAACAATATTTTCTTGTTAGAATCACTGCCCGAACATTGCCATCACTGGCACGGCCGTTTTCCCCCAAAGCCTGGGCCAGAGGAGATGGCCAGGCATGAACTCTGCCTCGCCCAAGCCCAACTCTCATTTTCGTCTTGATCCCTTAAGGAACAACTGCCCCTGCACATTCAAAGAAAGGAAGATGTGTCCTGGGGACAGCCAGGGTGGGTGAACAGGCAGAGAAGACATCTCTTCTGGCCTCACTCTGTGTCTGTCACTGGGCACATGCTACTGCCCCAGCCTCCAACTTTGCATTCTACAAACAAATTTATTTCTGAGTCCATCCTGATTGGGACACCTGGCCAATAGAGAAGGACATGTGTTTGCCCCAACCAGCCCGCTTTGAGCACTTGCTCAGCATTAAAACCCTCAGCAAAGCAGGGGGAGAAGGGGCCCAGGGCAGCTCAGCGTGGCAGTGCAGAAGCCACGATGGGGCCCATTTCAGTTTGATTTGTTGCGGCACTCTAGATGCAAGATGAAATCTGAGAGATGAAATCTGAGCAATTTCTTGCTTCTCTTCTTTCTGGACAGTTATTAACACCATAAAGAAGGCTGAACAGTGGGGCTTCCCAACTCCATTATTGTCAAGGCCTATTTCAAAGGCAGTGGCTGAAATGCCCAGTGCTGCCTTTGTTGATCCTGAGCTCAGGTCTCCACGTTCACTTCTGTCAAACCGCAAGGCTGAGCAAATTAAACATAAGCTTTCTCTTGATGGGTGGAGGAGGGGGAGACAAGGACGAGCAGTGCCTCAGCCTACATGCCCATTATGTTCACTCTGCTCTGGAGTTCCTTGTGTAAAACCAGGGGAAGCAGAAAGCCACAGCAGTGCCATCTCTCCTGCCTGACGCCCTGCACCTGCCTTTCTAGGCACCACTGTGAAGCCAAGCCATGGGCTGGGCTGTAAGGGGGTGCTGCAGTCTGACCAGTCTGCCATACCTGCCACCAGCCCTTCTGATCCCAGAGAAATACAAAACACATGGGGCTCTTTAATTTCCACCTGCAGGGAGGGGTTATTTGTCCCCAAGACCCGTGACAAGCTTATTACAGACCGTTTCAATTCGAATCAACTTGTCAAGAAAAGAAAGTGGAGAAAACCCATTAATTAAACAGCTTTACTCATGCAGAAAAGCTGCCAGCATGAGCATTTTAAATTACCTGGGCACACCTAGTGGATTTGCATTCCCTTGGCACAGCTTTGCTCTGGCCCACAAAGCATCATCCACTCCATACTTCCATCTGAGCAAGGAACAAAAGAGACTGACAGCCCAGCACCACCTTCCCTGCTTGGGGGCTTGCGCCCTTCCCGAGGGATTTTGTGTCAGTTTATGCAGAAACCTTGCTCCTGCTAGATGCAGGGACAGGAAGTTTGGATTCTTCTATAAAACTAAAGACCAAGGCAAAAAGAGGCCTTCCAGAAACAAAGGAGGTGGAGCAGTGCCAGCAGGGGGGTAACTGCATGCCATTGTTAAATATTAACATAAAATAAAGCAGTAGAAATGGATGTCCATCAACAGAATTAGAAGGAACTAAGAGAGTTTAAGAACAAAAGGTTTACTTATTTAAATTGCAGGAGATGAAAAACAGCTGGGAAGGCAATTTATAGCACAAAGTACAAAGCTACAAGACTGCTAAATGTAATTATATTTCAAAGTACATTTCTCCCTACATTTTAAACTAAACATGTACAATTATTTTCACTAAAATAAAACTAATGACAATGTAGCCTTTAGATGTTCCATCCCTTCCCTCAATCGCTTTCATACTCAGCTCTTCCCTTTATATTAACCAAAGAGTTGGATTCCCTCATCCAAATAGAGGTCGGCCTTTCAGATAGAAGACTAAAGCTTGAAGAAACAAAACCACTATGAGCAGATCTTTATTTTTAAAAATTACCTCTTACTCTTAAATTCATGGACCTTAGACTCTACTTTTGTATTTATTTTTATCATGTCTCAGCACAAAGGAGGAGTGGAAAAGTAGCTGACTAATTAACATCACTATTTCTCACGTTTGATTTGTACATTTAGTCATGGCAGGGAGGCTTAAGAGTAAAGATTTTTAAAGTTATTCAAAAGTTTAAGGTTTTGGAGGGTTTTACCCTTCTTGGGAAAAAGAGGAACAGTGCCAAAGGCCAGCAGGGTCCAGCATTAAGGTGATACCTGCATCGAGGCCTGGCTTTGCAAAACCACCCTTTATTGCACTTTTCGGCAACAACATTCTCCAGGTGAAAAACCTTCCTTCAGCTGAGACACGGGGTTGTTCTCCTCTGCTTCTGCAGAGCTGCTGCTTGGTTCCACCGGGCTCAGGAGCAGCAGACTCCACCTCAATGGGCACCGCAGTCACAGGCTCCAGAGTCCTATCTATTAATGGCTTTTTAATTCCAGATGTTTCTAGCACTGACCCACACAACTGGACCCTGACCTGCACAGCTGCCTCTTCAAGCTGCCCCTTGTGTCCCATGTGATCAGACCCTTTATTCAGCAGATCGAATTCAGCATAACAAAAGATTTGTGGCCATCCAGCAGAAGTGCATCTCTAATGGTCGCTGCTTAAGGCCAGGTAACATTCAAAAATTAAACCTGAGAGGTTTTCAAAAAAATCAAAACGCTGGCACAACCAACTTTATCCCACTACTAACTTTTCCAGCCAAAAAAAAGTTCAGAACCTTAGCCACACATCAATACATTACATTTCTTAAAGTTTCCTTCTAGTACAATTTTCATACTTAAAATATATTTAAGAGCCAAATGAAGCCTTTTTGTCTTAGTAAAAAAATAAACCTACTTCTTTCAAAACAAAATGGCTTGTAACTCCTTGCTGTGACTAATTTTTCTTGGTTTAGGTCATCTCAAAAAATATTACTAATATTATATGCCAAATAATTGCCAAATGAAAAAGTAAAAACAGTTACTTGGGCAGATCTTTTTAAAGCTAAGAACATATTTGAAAGTGCTCTGGGCTGCAACAAGCCATTAGTTTTGATTCACCTAAAAAAAATTACCGATTCACCAAAAAATCACTGAAAAAAAGCACCAGCCCCTGCTAATGAGCTATAAAAAACACATGCACATATAAATTAGTTTATGTTCTTCTGACGACAGCCTGTACCAGATGTTTCAGAGAAAGACACAAGAAGCCTTGAAGTAGACAGATGTGAGATAATCTGCCTCCCACCACGGGTGTTTTCCTAATCCCTTAAAACCTGAAGCAGAAGTTGAGTATCTTTCCAAAAACATTGCAGCAGTTTCTGTTTGCATTAGCTGTTATTAAAAACAAAGCAAGCAATGACAGCTTTTACAAGCTCTGTTTTCAGTTACTTACAGCTTTGCAAAAGTTTGGACAACGTTTCACGCCAGGTACTTTTTGGATTCAATTTTTGCATTCTCTTTTGATAGGTTCTGCAAGAAATATTAATGTACTTCTAAGAAAATGACATTCCACAGGCATTATAACAAACTCTTGCTGACTGCCTCAAGGCACAGATAGCTGCCCAACAGAATTGATCCTTACTCTTCAGCAGAGGGATTTTGCTGGTGACAGGGATTTTGCTGTGCCTTTTACTAATTTAAAAGAAAGAAAGGAAAAAAAAAAAAAAGAAGAAGAAAAAAACCTCACATTTGACCAGGTTGTAAATCTTTGGGAAAGAGAGAGTCAGCACCGTTCTCTTAAAACACTGCGTTCACAGAGCAGACTCCAGCCTGGCTCAACAGGGGCTGAGCTGGATGTTCTCCTCCCCTGCTCCCTACAGCAGCAGGCAGAGGAGCCAAGGCTTGGGATGTCACCACTCCCAAGATCCTGCTGCTTTGGGTACCAGCACAACGGGAACAGGCTGCGGAAAATACGGACAATGAGAACTACGTCTGGAAGAGAACAAATCCGGGAGGAGCACTGAGCTGGAAAGCTGGAAGCTGCTAACTGCAGATGAGGAGCTGCTGCCAGGGCCAGGACATCATCTGAAGAGGACTGAGGCATGGCTCTCGTGACAGAGATGCAGGCAGCGGCTGGAAGAGCCACCGTGACACAGTGAAGTCCCCAAAGGTCACAGGATGGGCTGAGTTGGAAGGGATCTTGAAGATGATCTCGCTCCCCCCCCCTGCCATGGGCAGGGACACCTTCCACTAGAGCAGGTTGCTCAGAGCCCCGTCCAACCTGGCCTGGAACACTCCCAGGGATGGTGTATTGAGGACAGCAACAGGAGCAGCAAGTGCAGGGCTTGGTACTGGTCCACTGAGCACGGGAGAAAGCACAGGACAGCACTGGCACAGGGAAAGACCTGGATAAACCCGGGAAAAAGATGCCACGCTCAAAGAGTCAGAGAGTGCAATGAGACCACTCTACTGCAGGGACTGAAACGGAAACAGAGCTTCCTCTGTCAGCAAAATATATCATGTTCCTATAAGGTCTCAGTCCTCCACAAGGCAGATCACACATGAAAGCATTTACCTGTCTTTCTATTTGTCCTGTTTCAATTACAGGAAACACGGATCAAATCTGTCAGGGAACTGAAGTCTTGATCACTACAAAGTTGCAATATTTGGATGCAAATACTTGGATCAAAAAGTAGATCTCTAAGAAAAAAAGCTTGATCACCTAAAAACTGATGCAGTGCCCTGTGTAGAGATCTTGTTTATACACATATTTTTACTGCCTTAACACAATGTGCCATCTTAATTGGTTCAGCCTACAAAAAGCTAAATGCTAAACAAACACCAGTTTTGTTTAAATTAAGTCTTATTCCAGCCTATTTTAAACAGATTAGGAACAGATTAAATTTAAGAACTTTGCTGAACCATTCCACACTGTCTTACAGTTTGAAAGTGGAAATATATGCAGAAAATCCACAAGCAAGACAGATTTTGCCAGCATCTTTTGGTAAAGGCCAGATGTTCAGATGCTGAAGTATTTGCACCCACAAAAACTAAAGTCAACTCAAAGTTTAACTGCAAGCAAGATGAGAACAACGTAAAGTGGTGCAAAAACAGTTATTAGTGTCCTGATAGAAAAAAAAAAAAAAAAAAAAAAAAAAAGAAATCTAGCTCCCAGGAGATTACTGCCAGAAGAGAGGCCTTGTTAAGACATTTCTAATCTGTTATGTTTGCAAAATGAACTATGAAATATTCAGTATAATAATTCCAGATATAATGTGCTCAACAAAAAGGAGAGGTGCCTTTTTTTTAAAGGAATGCATTCTCTTTGCTTTTTATTTGGTTTGTTTGAATATTAATTTGTTTTTAAAGTCACAGTTCTACAAAAGTTTTTTTATGGCTGACAGTCAGAATTCACAACATGAACATATGAAAAACTCTTTAAAGGACTGGAGTCTTGCTGTATTTCCCTGCTACAGCCTGCAGCCTAAACACCAGAGACAGCAAAAATCTCACCAAAACCAGGAACGCTTTAATAATAAATAAAAGCTTTCCTGTCATTGAAAAATATTTTCACCACACAAAGTAATATATTTTTAATTCTAATGTTGAACAGCTCTTCAACATGGGGACGTTTTCCTCTGAGAGAACCCTTAGCACAGATGCACACGGTAACACATCTGCTCAAGCACTGGGGAAACCACCAAAGCCACTGCAGCATTTCTGCTCTAGGAGCTCCCACAGCTGGGATGGGACTGGTCCAGGTAAAACAGGTAGTAGAGCTCAAAGAAGGTTGAATTTTATTCATTTGGACAGGGAAGCAACCACCTTGCCCTGCCTTGCCCTTAACGCAACATTCAGTCACCCGTTCTGCACAAGCGTGGGTGCACACGTCCGGTTTCTGTGTCCTTCTGAAGGACTGCTTAAGGACAGAGCCGAAAGAAAGGAATTGGCTGAAGTGGGATTGAGGAGAGCCACAAGCACCGCTCGGGAGGGCGGCACAGCAGCCATGGGGGACAGAGCACGAGGGCACAGGCTGCACATCCTGCACTGCTGGGCCACCGAGCCTCTCCTGGATCCTCCCCCACAACCCGAGAAAGGACGAGCCCATGCGGTACCAGAGCTGGTTCCCCACGCTGGTTCCCCACCGCGGTTCCCCATCCCGGGTCCCCCTCCCCCCTACCTGCCGCGGTCCCCCAGCCCGCGTACCTGCCCCGGTTCCCCCTCCCGCTTACCTGCCCCGGTCCCCCATCCCGCTTACCTCCCCCGGTTCCCCATCCCGGTTCCCTGCCCCGGTGCCCCATCCCGGTTCCCCATCCCGCTTACCTGCCCCGGTTCTCACTGGAGAGCCGCCCCGCACAGCGCTGATGAGGTGAATGTCAAACCGCACAGGGGGAGCACCCGCAAGCGGGAGGTGATCCCTGTGTGGATACTCGGGGAAGGAAGGTGTTTAACAGTGTCCAGAAATGATGCAGACCCCACTATCACTGAGTGAAGCCGAGATGGCTTCTCTGAATTACACAGCAACTTTTCACATACCTTCTTTCAGGTGGGTACCTTCTTTTTAAAAAACTTTTTCCCCCGGTTACCTTTTAGAGCTTATTGCTGATTTTCCACTTTGTTGCATTAAAAAAAACCTGCAAACACTGTTACAAGACCATAGCTTAGCATCTGCAACTTATAAAACATTTAAAAGCTTTACATTTAACCTATCTATTGGCAATAAAACACACTCCAACACAAATCCACTATTTGAGACAGATGTTTGAAATATGAATGAATGTTTGAATATTCAGTTTTAAATACTCATGATAAAAGAAGCTGCAGAGACATGCCATTGATCTAATACTTGTTTGCACATTCCTTAGGGCTATGCATGAAGCATAATGGGATTTCTATGTTACTAAACAACAAAAGGTGTAAAAATGCCTTTTCAGTTGCAAACTTTGTTCATTTATTCCTGTGGCAAAAGAATGCAAATCTTAAGTGATTTTTTTGTGCACTGACATCAAGTCTTTCTCACACAAAAAGTTCCTTAAAGAAACAAGAAGAAAGTTCAGAATAAAGTCATGCTTCCTCCCCCACATACCCCTGGGATAAAAAAAAAAAACAAACCACACACAGAAAGAGAAAAGAGAAAGAGAAGGAAATGTCACTTAACCCAATTGTACCTGCCAGCTAAAAGCAAAGGCTAGTAAGTGGGTGACTCTAAGCTATTAGGCATGTATGTCAGCAATAAACATGGGTTTGCAAGATCCAGGCTAAATATTTGTATGGTTAAGCCTTCAGTATTTCTACTGCATGAATTTCTGCCCCAGCCCTGGGGTGAAGTGACAGAACCTCTTCACAGGTGGAGGTGGCAAAACAACTCTACATGAAGGCAAATGATATCCGGTAACTTATAAACATGAGCAAGAAGATACTCTTTAAAAAGCAACATTCCCTGTTAATACCTCTAGTTTTGGTCTTTTCAACTTTTTATGTGTAGAGTGGGAGAGGAGCTTTTATTTTCACTATGAAATTACAGATATTTAAAATTAATACTAACGGAGGAACTGAAAGAATTGGGGTGGTAGGATGCATTTTTGAGGAGTGTAGGGAAACAATGCTAATGTCAGAATCAATCCTTGAGCTATGAATAACTTAACTTCAAAGCTGATGCTACTGTCTGACGAGCACCCTATGTCTTCAAGGAAGATAAAGCCACATATGTAGTCAAACCAATGTTTAATTCAGATTACGCAGAGCAATACAGAAACTTGACTGGAGCCAATTAAACTAAGCTTTCACTGAGTGATAAAAATGCCATTTCACATCCTTTCTGTGTGCAGCAAGGAGCTGTTTCAGAGTGTTACAATTCTGAACCACATTTACTGACCTAACACATTTTTATGCTTAACACATCAACACCAGAATTTCAATTACGACAGCTGATATTCTCCACCTTTTAAAATGGAAAGAACATTTACCTCTACCAGGAACTAACCCTCATAAGCCTATATTGACTATGTAGAAGTACAGAGACTATTTTCCAATGAAAAATACCATTTCTGTAGGAGATCATTTGGAAAATGCACACTACTTTGCTCAGGCTCTGTGCTCGTGTTCAGGTGCACGTCTGCTAGCAGTCTTACTACTGTCGTTCAAGAAATAGAGGCAAATGCAGGCCCTGTTCTTGCCCAGGGCCAGATTTTGGTTAATCTGTGATGCCTCCTATGAGACAGTCTGCCCAGGGCCCCACCAAACAAAGAACAAGGACAGTTGTGTCCCAGTGAAATGTCCCTGTGAAACAACACACCACAAGAAGCTGCACTTAATAGCTGAGCTGCCCAGACACAAAACATTTATGTTGACTTAGAAAAGTGTAATGAAACATTTCAGACTTCAAAATTCAGTATTGTGACTCCATTGAGTCATGTCTTTCCAGAATTACAGTTGCTGGCACTGTTGAGAGTGAACACAAAAGTATCCCAATGCAAGAATTTACAGTTAACCTAACTTAAACCTTTTGGGATCTGATTCCAAGACAGCAAAAAATTTTATAGGTAACTGATGGGTGACTATAAAAGGCTACAAGCTGGCACAGCTACATGGCAAGACAGACTAGTCATCATGCAGTCAGGTGGAAATGACAGCATCTGAAACCTGGAAAAAAGCCCCTTCATCCCTGCAAGGAAGAAACCAGAAGATTACACTGTTGATTATGTTCAGCTGCAAGTCTTCCAGAAAGCCCTATTTCTAAAGGGCTAGCCCCAGTGCTCCTTCCCAGTTCCTTAAAGATCTATTTTCCCTGTGCCTTAAATCCCCACTTGTAAAGCAAAAGCACCTGTCCTACATCCTGCCCACCTATCTGTGCAATTGCAAGTTCTTTGGGGTAAAAGAAGCGCAGGTAAGGCCTCATATTGGGGTGGTGGCCCTTTAGGAGTGACAAATAGAAACAAAAACTGTATGCAGGAAGTACTGAGAGTCTGTGAGCAACCCTTGGAAAGGAGCAAAGTTTGAAAGCAGCTGTATCACCTTAAGTCTAAGCTGTGCCATTGGTATCAGACACACGGCATGCAAGCAATGTTAGCTGCCAGCACTAAACTTCACAACAGACAGCCAGGAGCGGAGGGAGAGTATAACTGAACCACTTTCCAAGAAATTCTGTGATTTTCCAGCTAACCATGCAGCTGTAAAACTGAAGAGTCCAGGTTGGATTATGCAATAAAAGAAAGCCAAGATTGTAGGCAGTCAACATATTTCAAAAGACACTGGTGAGCCTTCTGTGGAATTTCATCTTCTTCTTTCGCCCTCATGTCCATTTTATTAAAAAGTTTCAAACCCACACCGTTGACATCATCTCAAGGGACTAGTGCTGGCCAGCACCCACCCCCTGGCCATGCAGATGCCCCAGTCCCCTCGCTGGCAGGCACAAGCCAAAAGAGATTAACAAAGAGGAGAGGAGGGTTTCTTAAGAGCTCTTCATAATGGACAGTGTCTGACTCTCTACAGGAGGATAAAAGGAGAGCGATAAACTCTCTTGTTGTCAAGATGGAGAGGAGCGCTTAAAAAGCCTTTGAAATAAGCAATTTCCCCTCTCATCAGTATCCTCTTGACTGCTAAGCTCCCTCCTTTGTCCCTCACCTGAATGGTCATCAGCAATGCATGACTGGCCAAGGGGCATCAGCGGTAAGTGACAACACCAGCCGAAACCGCTGCAGGAAGGCAAGGCTGCTCTCTAAGGAGCTCTCTGCCTCATGGAGAAGGAAGGGCAAAGCATGACAGCTTCATTTGTCTTGCCTGTTGTGGCACCGGGTATAGGACTTGCCATCGCTCATATTAGGTTTACTTAGCATCCCATCTCTGAAACGAATCAGAATCGAATGCGCAGGTGCCAGGAACCCCACTGCCGAACAAGCTTCCACCCTACAAACCTTAATGATACTTTTGCTTCTGTCTTCAAGGATGAGGGTGAGTAGCCCTTCCGCTCTCTGCTCGTTTGCTGTCCTGTCCTCAAACAGCTGCTCTGTAGCCAAGAAGTTTCTTCTTTGCAAAGTGCGTACCTTCTGGTCACATTGGTTCTTGTGTTTCAACCAACTGGCACGGGCCTAACAGCACTCTGAGCACAGTCAGAGCTCATATGAAGTTAAAGATCACCAAAAATCAGCTTCATTGCTATAGACTAAGAGGGAAAATTTTATTCTTTAAAAAACTTCATTTCTCATTAGGGATATTTTACCTGTGATACTTTAACATTGCTGTTTAACCTAATTGTACGAGGAAGAGTTTTCCAGAGCTGTTTGCCATGTAGAGATTTTTCATTAATCCAACTCCATTCACACACAGAGCATGATGACCAGTGTGTTACCATGTTATTTCTGAAGGACCAGACTCCTGTCTATTACAGGTTTTAGAAGCTAGAAATAAAGTTTAAACTGGAACCAAGGTTGCTGCCATCAATACCAGCTACTACCCAAACTTCAGTGAGATGCCCCACTCCAAGAGGGGGGCATTCATCTTCGAGAGGATGCACTTTGTAAAACAGTGTCCTTTGGTCCAAAGCAAATGTGCAGCACAACTTCAGTTCATGCCTTTGCTTCAGACATTTTTAAGATCTCATGTAGTCAAAAACCAAACTGTCTTTTCCAAGGAAGTTCTCCATGTGTTTATTGGTACTTCCACATAACGCAACTTACAAAGGTTTTTGTTCCCACTTTATACAGACATTAACTGCAATTGCTTATCATGTGCCACAGGGTATGTGCAGAGCACCACTGTGCTGCGCAAAGCTAGAGAAGTTACCCTTCCCTCTTCCTCTGGCTCCTTTTCCCAGTAACACTGTGAGTTAGAAAAAAATGTGGTCCTTCCGTCAGACATCGGGTGGAAGAGGTATAATCATGGTCCTGAACCTCCTCAGCTGCCACTGACTTCATATGGTTGTTGCTGTGCTCAGGTCCAAAAAAGTGTTAATCTTGTCCTTTAAAGTCTATGCTCAGATATGCACCACAACTCCCAGTTTCCTTAACCACTCCCTGAGAGCAGCAGTTCAGGACACAGACACTTCACTCTTCTCTAACAAACACTAATTTGAAAGTGTTGCTGGGGGAGGTGAACTACAGGAACACTATTTTTTGTTTAGAAAACAAGAAAGGAGTACAGAGAGTTTAAATAAAACCAAGCAGAAATTAACACAGTCTGTTCCTTTCTGTCTGTGGTCATTTTCCTAGGGAAAAATGATATTGGACAATTCTCTGAACAACAATGACCTAACAAAGACATCACACGTTACACCATTTGCTCAAATAATTACACATCATTTAGATATTAGTCTTCTATCTCAAGGCATCACAAGGGAGTCTTAGCTTTTTGAGCACATGCAACTCCCATTAACACTAATGAGAGCTACGCACATATTCAGGATGGACAGTACCTCTCTTGGGAATCTCTGCATTCATCATACCTCGTCTGGGGAAACAACAGAAATGTCACAAAGGCAGACCCTAAGTCAAGGAGGATTCACACACTGACCTGCCATGACTGATTCTCTGCATTTCTCATCAGCGATTGCTCCCCCAGCTCCTCAGGAAATATTACTGGGATGTTACTCATTGTGCTCCTGAGCAGCACACCTGTCTCAAACGCTCCCCAGAGCTGCTCTTGCTCCAGGCTACACCAAGAGGCAAACCCACATTAGCAACAAGTGAGAATCACTTTCTGGCAATCGTGTTTCTCAAATTCAGCTTAGTGGATCAGATCCAGATTTTCAGATGGCGGTGCTCTACTTTGGGCTTTTCCAAATGTTGTGCCCTCTAAGGAGTACAGCACAGCAGCCAGCTGGTTTTGCTGGTAACTTCTGCTAGGGCTGTGTCAATCAGTCATCCTCCTCGGTGGTGTTGGTGCCTTGAGAACTGACATATGCCAAGGAGAGCAGAAGTGTGAATGCTTCTCCACACAAGTGTGGCAGCCATGTCACACAGACTGTACTAGCAGGTATTTAACCCCTTCTTTTCCTGCACCTCCTCAGCCCTGTCACATCTGTAGAGTTCTGATCAAACTGCTCTTTGCAGCTATGCCCATGAGGAAGGTGCATTTCTATGTGCTGTACAAGCTTTATTCCTGCTTATAATTCAGCAGAAGGTCCAAGAGAAGAAGACAGAGGTGTCACTGTTGAAGCAGAGGACTGGTCATCAGGGGCTTTGAGCTCTATATCCAGTTTTCCTGTTGGGAATGAAACCTATTTCATTGATGTTTCAGCCTCCAAAACAGTGACTGCACTACTTCTCAGCCCTCTGGAGGAATGCTGAGAAGGAAGACAGTCTTTCTAAGGGCATTTTAAAAGCAGAAATGCTTGTTAGCCTTGTGTGTCTACACTAGGCCTTCTGTCATATCCCTTACAATGTCTCTCCAATCCCTTGCTCTTGTTTCACATCAAATGCTTGTGAGTTCAGCTCCTACCAGTAGGGCTGATGTAGAGCACTCTCCCTTCAGCAATCCAGTCCCGCAGTAAAATTCATCGAGCTTAACCAAATCAACAGAATTTCAATGAGACACTTTAAATAGTAGCATAAGTTACAGCCTGAACCTCACGAACTGTTATAAAATTATCAAAACTTTTCCTTTTTATCAGTAGCCTCAGTGCTCAATAGGTAGAAATAAAACTGACTTCCAGGGCTGCATCTCCCAAATCCAGGCCGCCCACACCAAACCCCTCCCTCCGAATGCCTGCTGTGATGTGCAGCACTGCCTCACGTCCTAAGAAGTCCTCATCTAAATATATCACTTTCCATAGCCAACATGGTGGATAAATGGTGTTCCCTTTATTTGTACCATTCCATAGTCATTATGAAACCTGGTAAAGAACTTTATCCAAAGCAAAGTTAAGCCAGATTCATGCTGCTCCAAAGTGCTGATTCAGCTTTCTGGTTTATCACTCAGAGGAAAACACCACTGTGCAACTGAAGAGAATAGTACAGGAGGACACTCCAAACAAAAGAAGCAGTATTTTTTTAAAAAAAACCAAAAAACGACTTAGCTTCTCTTTCACTAGTTATCATAAAATCAGAGCTTACTTTAAAAAAAAAATTAAAATATATTATTTCAGAGAAAAACAGCTTCCAAGATAACGACATCATATTAAATTCTTTCTCAAGCTCAATAAACTATGACTTATAAAACTTGTAAAATCCTTACTAGACTCAAGGCAGCCCCACATGTGTCTGTGGCAAGAAGAATGGAACCTTTTGCTAAACATCTGCTAGATCTTACCTCTTGGCTGGAACGACTCTACCCATCCCAACACAGTCTCTTAGGGCTGCTGACTGCAGTCTGGGACCGACTGCAGCCTGGAATCTGCCTGTCTGCGTGAAAACACTGCTCTGCCATGGTGCTTTATCACTGCTGTGTCTGCTCAGCCTTTTCCAGCAGTACTGCATGAAGGCACAACTCTTCGGGCAGCTGCTCCCCAACAGTGCCATGTAATGCTTCCTCACGGCCTGAAATCACACAGCTGCCAGCTACAAGAGTATCTCCATTTGTACACACTGCTCTGGGCTTCTCAAGTCCAGCACCTTTCTTTGTTATCTGCCAGGTTATTCAAAGAAATTCCTGAGAACATCAGAGAAGGTACAGAAAGTAAATTTGCTTATTTGTGCACTGTATCAGCAATTAAACATTTCCCACTCGATTCTATGTGAATGATTTTTTAAGAAGAATCTCTCCTTAACCCAAGAGGCATTTTCCTATTTTGAAGCCATCCTACAACTCTTGATTCAGAAGAACAAGAGTGTCCTGTGTTAATACTATTTGGAATAATTTGCTAAAACAGTTCAAAACATGAAATTTACAAAAACTTCGCTTGCGTTTGCTCAGAGCAGCTTTTTAGCTTTAAGGAGAAGCCAGTGATTTTACATTGACATGCAGAGATGCAGAACAAAGCCACTGATGTTTCCACAGCTTGCTGAGTTTCATTTCGAAGCACAAGTCTTTTAGCACCAGGAATAGATCTGCTGAATGGGAGGTTTGCCCATCTACACCTTTAAGATGTGCTGGTCCATGACTTGGATGTGGGAGGAAGTTGTACATCTACAGACCAGCTCAATTTCCCACTCTTTAAAGACACGATCCCTCCAGCTCAATTCTACTTCCTACTTTGAGATAATTAAGATCCCAAATATTTACTTTTTTAAAGTCAGCTATGCCACAAAAAGCTTCCCACTTCTTGTGAGCATAACAGATATTTTTTACCTTTAAATAAAAAGGCTTTTTCTTCTGACAGTCCACCCAATGCTATTTACAATAAATAGACATTTCCTCCATTGCATCTCTGCACAGCCTTATTACTCTGCAGATACTAGTCTCATGGATTTGACTGATTTTTGGCAATAATTTCTCTCCCCACATTGTGAAGCCTTCTGTTTTCTGAGGCTATCCCTAACACTGTAAAATATTATCTATAACCCAAGTAATTTACCTGGAGTACAGCAATGCTCAAGATGGTCTGACTTGCTCTTTGGCATGTGGTGCATCATCAGCCACAAATATAGAAGCATTTCTCCCTGTATATCACAAGTACTTTCCCTTGCTGGGGTGGATTTTTCTGAAACTGGGAAGTCATCTTGACAACCTATGCAAGGAGACCCTTTAGAAAACTGAGCACTATACCACCATATTTATCCCACACACCTCTCTCCTCTCAGATGGCAAGAGGATAGAAAGACAAAAAGCAGTCTGCATTCTCACAAGACAAAAAAAAAAAAAAGATCTCTCACATCTGAAAAAGAAAACATTATGGCAATCTGGGAGCTCCAGTGTATTAGAAGATGAAAGATAAATCGTGTTCTGCGAATGTCACACATGTTGTTGTTATTATCTCTACAAGGAGGACCCCATTGTGCTAAAGGCTACACATGCTCAAACTAACAGGCTGTTCCTGTCCCAGAGGCCTCATAACCAAAGATAAAAGCAGTATTGTTGCCCCCTTTTTATGAAGGGGAAGTGGGACACCAGAAGATTCGGTGACTTGAACGAGTTACTCAATGAAATAGCAGATCTGAGAACTGAACCCAGATCCAAGTCTCTCTCCCATGATTTAATCCTCACACTGTTTAAAATCAATTTTAGTTAAGCAGCATCTAAGCTTCAAAATGGCACCCATGGTTATTTCTACTTCTACAAAAAATTTGATCTATTGTTCATTCCCCATTCATTTTAGATTCCTGTAAAAGTCATCTTTAAGTATGTGTCCAAAAGATACAACACAGCCACAAAAGAAAACACTTCTACAAGCAGATTACTTACATATTCAAATTCAGAGAGTACTGACATTTATCTTTAAACAGCCACTTAAAAAAAAAATACACAACCCCATTACATGGAAGTACACACAGTAGCAGTATTGTGCTTCACAGGTGATCACAACTTTGAAAGAATTATTACAACAGAAAAAGAGCGATTATTATGCTGCCCATGAGTGCAACATTAAGAACTGAGTTGCTCAAAACTTTCTGAAAAATCAAGGTAGTACAAACTGGGAGTTGGGCACCTAAAAAACCCAACCTAGTAGCTATCTCAGCCAGTGGCTTCAAATTCCTGCCTAATTTCATAGTATGAAATAAGTGGTGAAATCACACACTGAGTAAGTTACCCAAACCTCTGTCCATTTAATATCTGAACCTAAATCAATACTGCGAAAATCCTGAAAACATTTTCTTTTTTTTGGGAAATAAGAGATAAAAGTACTCTAAGTCTTAAAACAGAGTGAGGAGGGATGTAAGTTTTTTGGAGGTGCACAGAACAATATTAGAAATTCTTAATTTAAAAATAATGTGAGAGCAAACTCACTAATGTAGAGAAGCTGAAGAGATGCACGCTGTGCAACTGTGACCTTTGGAAGAGTCTACCCTGAGTCTTTCAGAAGAGCTGAGGTAAAAGATGACATTTATAAGGCAACAAAGCTAGACAGGAAGCTGCACCCTGGGGAACCATGAAGTTTGTGCAGAGTGAAGAAAATGAAAGCTCATAATGAAGTTCCAGCACTTTGGGATGGGGGAAGAGCGATAGTCTTGCCAAACTGGATGGCTCTACTAAGCTGGAAAATGTCCCTTCTCATAATCCAAGTGTTGCGTGAATTGCAGCAAGTTCTTCCAATTATTTTAAAGAAAATACTGGCAGAGTGAATTCTATTCCCATCCAGTGGGCTTTGCATACCTTCATGAGACAGCAATCAAATTTGATTTGTTCTCAGTATGCAATGAGAGACTGGGGTTTGGCCATGCTTTAAGAGAGTTTGTCAAAAAAGGTCAGAAGTACTGGAGGAGAGAGCAGAGTTCTCCCAGCAGAGCAAACTGCTACTGCATTAACCTGGAGGTCACCACAGTGACCAGAGCAAAACTCTCACCACGTTTGAGAAAACATTAAATTCAGCTCTTTCGAGAACTGATGGTTATTCACCCTTCTGGAAGAGAGACTGGGAAGTGCCTCCCACTGCAACTCTTGGGATTTAATAGAATAAGAGTTAAATAAATCAATATCAGAAACTGAGATCACACTGAAAATTTTGGAAGTGCATGTAAGTGGACTGCTCTTCTCATTGGCAGCACCAAGCCATTCTCCTAACCCAAGTTTTAACTCACTGAACTCCATTTGTTCCTATTATTTTCTTTGTCTCAACAGTGCATTTATTTCCTCATTTTTACAAATAAAATAGTACATAGGGCTACCTAATGTTGCTAGATGCTGTATTTGGCAAACTGGGAATAGTAAAACTATGTTGGATTATTGAATCTGTACAGAAAAATTTCCCTGTTTATGTCCGACATTTCAACTTGGTCTGTTCTGACAGGTTTCTGGCTTTTCAGCAAGAAACTCTAAACCAAATATTTTCAAACACTACCCCAAGAAAATTAAGTTTGCAGAGAGAGACCTTCTTTAAAAATAATAAAACAAAACCCAAACCAAAACAACAAAAACAAAAAACCAACCCAAAACACCCAAACCAACAGCGACACCAAAACCCCCAGCGACCAAACCCGCAAAGTTTGTCTTCTCTTCCTCAAAAAGTAGACCATTTTCTTGTTAAATGGCTTCAAGGACTAGCAAACTAGAGAAATTTCAAGTAACTCCAGGGAGTAGTAATAGGAAAATCACCCTTCCCATGCAAATTTCTCTCCAGTATCAGCAACCCCCTATCTTTATCCTCCACTGAATGAAAGTACACATGGAAATTACCAGAAATTTCTGCCAACATATTTCCTTTCTGCAAGGAATGCTGCAACAGCTCAAAATCTGCCTTCACTGCTGCAATGTTTCAGTTATTATCTGGACAGCAACACGTAATTCTTTCATTACCACGTTTGAGAGAACGATGGCTCATTTCTCTCAATCTTCTCCTTGGTAACATATAATCCAGTGTTTAGGAGGAAAACAAAATAAAATAAGAGAGAAACATTGTATTCTCCCAGGGAAAGTCAGATCTGGGACACTGCTAGGAAAAAAATCATTGGTCCCATTATTGTCATTGTGTCTAGCTTTACATTTAAGGAGAAATATGTCTGAATAGCTGCTTCCATCAGCAATGGAGATAGAGGAGAAATTCCCACAGTGTGAGTAAGCCTTCACACACTTAGAGAACGTGACCACACACAATACACATGACAGTGGAGAAGAACAAAGCAACCTCAGGAAGTGTCCCCGATTGTTTTCGGCTGATTAGGGACATATGCCAACAAGCCTGTAGCTGTTGAAGGAAGCTTTGCAACTTGGGGAGGTCAAATTTACATAACACAGTTAAGGATATCGAGTTGTTTGGGTCCATATAAAACTCACACGCAGAACAATGTAAGGTACAAGTCTAAGACAATTTAGTCGTTTCAGAGCAGTTCAACCAAGGGACAGCTTTATCTTTCAAGTTAAATAAGCAGGGGAGAGATTAAAAGTCAGTTGATTAATGTAAAAAGCTAATTTACATTAACATCATCCACTTGTTTTGGAATCAAACCACACAGACTTCAACTAGTTACAGCAGTTTTGGAAAACTGCATAAAATCAGCATGAACATTAGGTCTTGAAACAAAAATATGGCCCACAAAAATACTTTTTCCAAAAGTCACCACACAGACCTAAATGGTTTTGGATCAAATAAACCACCTGAAAATAAATGCACTGAAGTTTGCAGGAATTTGCCAGGTTGGTGCTCTTTCCGACAGAGAAGTCGGAACTGCCCATTCCAGGTGTGAAGGTGCAGTCATCCTCAATCTCAAAGGCTTCCGTGAGCTCTGCAGTGGGGTGAAGCACGCACCTCCGGATTGCTGACGGTATCACCTCAGAGCCACCAGCAGGCAAAGTTTTACCCCCGAGATGACCAGCTGCCAGCATCACCTGGGCCAGGAGTGCCAAGGGATGCCCTGAGAACAGGTCACCTACACAAGGACTGCTCACTTCTCTCCTCCCCAGTCAGCCAACCCAATAAAAAGGCATTACATTTCCCTACAAATCATTCAGACTTCTGTAGGGAAGCATTAAAAAGAGCCACAGTGGTTTTAAAAAATCCAACAAGGTAAACTAAACACAGTACTTGGAGAAAAATGTAAGGCTTGCTGTAAATTAAACTGAACCTTTTTACATAATAGATCGCTCACAGCTATTTGTAAGGAAGTGACAAAGCTGCTGCAGATCTTAAGATATTGTAGGGAGGTTCACAGATGCACTTATGTAAATATTTTCTGACAACTCGGCTGCTACCAAAAACATTTTTGAAGTTATCAAAAAGAATTTAAAGTATTTTCCACTCTAGTCATTAACGTTTTATTTGCAAAAAGGCGCTACCAGAACTGTTAAGCAAAAAGATCCCTTCTGCAGAAGGCACAAGCCCAGACTGCAGCGCTTTCAAAGACGCCACGGATTTGTGAGCCCCAGCACCGCCCTCCGAGGACCAGCCGCTCCCAGCGAGTTTTCACATTCGGAGTGACCACAGCCCGCAGATGCCCTCTCAGCCCATGCCCCACGCAAGATGCTCTGACACGGTGAGAGGCTGAGCAGCTGAGCCAGGACAGGTTCCCGTTCTTTCAGGTGCCAGAGGTGACTCTGTGCCAGTTCGGCCAGCGCAGCTCGCACGGTTCGAGCCGGAGCCCGGCCGTGCCTGCAATCAGCACCTGCAAACGCAGAGAGCGGCTCCACCTCAGCGCCATTGTCCATTTCCTGGCGCTGCAAAGTGGGAATGCTGCATGGCCTGGCAGTGCTCTATTAGCATATGTATTTTATCTACTCTCACAAATGCATCGCCATTTAGTAGCAGTTTCTTTTCGAGCTTATTTTGCTCTCCAGCCATTTAAACTGCATAATATTTTTTTACTGTTAAGCAGATACAAGAAAACATCTAGTAAGTGAAGACTATACCAGTTGGAGACTACTAAGAGCTTAACAAACCATTAGTGGTTTGTTAACTCGCTAGCAATCCTCCAGGAATCACTAGTGGACTCACCAGATTCTATTAGATTCTGTGTTTGAGTCTCAGGTTTAAGACAAAAAGCTTTGTGAAGACATGTCTACAGGCAGCTTTCCCTGCTGCGTACACATCCAAGTCACCTCAAGCATGCACGACATAACATTTTACTGCTAAGGTCAGCAGGAATTCACATTATTAAAAGAAGCTTCACTAAACTCTGTTTCAGGTGGTACAAGAACTTAGCCCTTGAGACCTGATACCAGTTGTCTGGGTTTCGCCCAAATGTTATTTGTTATTTGGCGACCCTTTGAGGGGGAGTAGGGGCATTTAAGGGCAAAGGATAGGACAAATCTTCATTGCTGGGGAAGATCAGGTGATAGCAAATTGCCAGGAGACCACATCTGAGGTACAGAAGCTGCTTGACAGCTCCTCAACCATGTAATTCATTCCTCTTCTCAGAGCTACACAGGGCAGATCTCACAGCAGAACAGATCTTCCAGGCAATCTGCTTTCAGAGTTCAACACCACATCGCACTGGGGATGCTTAGAGAAGTGTAAAAGACAACTGGACATATTTACAGCACCATCTTCTGACCGAAGCACCCAATTAAAAAATCATAGATTACAGAAAAAAAACCCGATAATTAAATTACCGCGTGTGTGTGTGTGTACTCACGTATTAACCCCATACATACCCCATCTCTGCAAGTTCTTGTTAGTCTAATAGAATTAATAAATGCCTTTTTAGCTGGTTCCTTTTAATTATTTGATTCCTCTGTAATGGTAAGAAGTATTTATAATACCCTTCACTTCACCAACAAATCAGGCAGGTCACACAATCCTGGAGACATGAAACAGATTCTTCCCTCCAGAGGAAAAGACACATTTAAAGTTAAGGAATGGTCCATACCGGAGCACGCTCTCTCCTGACTATAAAAAGGAGTGTAGAGAGTTTAACCCTACAAATACCCACAGGTTTTCCTTCTGCTGTCTGGACATAGACGTGCGCTTGAGAGCTCTGGCACTGCAACTGTGACATTTATTTTCTATAAAGGAACACCTTTACATGCTATAGAGCTTCAGTAGCAGAAACTGCAACGGACATAACTCCAACTTCCCACACACAGCTGGGATAAAATATTGATGCTACTCAAGTCCAGAACAAAACTGTGTGCAACTGACTTCAGTGGCGCCTGCATTTCACACTAGTTTTGCAAGGGTTCTCATTTTTGGCTGGCAAGATTTCAACCTTTTTAAATTCCCAGAAGCTCAACCACAAATCCCTCTTCTCCTCCCACACAGCTGCACTGAAACTCCCCAAGCTCCTCTAAGGCAGCATCAGAGCAAACCTTGGGAAGACACAGGGCTTTGCTTGCAGGAGATCCCCACCTCCTCCAAGCATCTTTTAGGTCCAGAAAGGCCAATCTGTAAAAAGTTTTCAAACTGATTAAGAACAGGCACCCCCTGAGCTTGGCCCTTCCCCTCAAGCTCTCTGTATCAGTGCCCACAGCACTCACTCCTGGCTTTTCCTGCAGCTCAGTCAAGGGCGCACAGCCCTGGCACAAGCAGGACTAAGGAGATCTGGAAGCATGGCTCAGAGTCGAGGAGAAAGCAAAGGACACAGCACCGGACTCAAGAACCTGCAATAGTCCCATGAAGTCACAACACTGAGGTCTAACTTGGAGCCTGATCCTCCCTCAGTGTCTGTTTTTAAAGAAAGCAGACATTAAAAATAGATAAAACAAAACTGCGTGACAGAAACAAGATGTATCAAGTATTGTTCAGCCAAAAAATTAAGACCCCTGCTTTTTGGTTTCCCCAGGTGTCTTCCACATACAGAGCTTATCCCAACCATCTGGCCATCAAACATGGAGACAAGACAGGAACAGCCTAACAGAAGGATAGATGTCAGAGAGCCACAAAGGCAACAGGGCAAATAAAAGGATGAATGCAGCCTCTTGAGAAGGAAGTGTCACTGTGAATGGAAGGAGAAAGCAATTTAAAAGCTGAGGGAGGTTTTCAAACTAGGAGCTTACAAATACCAATATCCACCAGCCATCCAGAGGCTTTGAGGGTCCTTTGACAACATCTGGTAGTCCCAGCAGTGTGAGTGACTGGCATATCAAGGGTCATGGGCACAGCACCAGCAGCAGCAACAACTGAGCCTGAGAAAGTGGTGCCACACCTGGTGTAACATGACAGACTTGCACTGGTGATAGCAGAGATCAGCTTGTTCAAGCAGCAAACACAGTGTTAGCAGGCAGGTCACGGAGGAGCTAAACCCTCATTTTGCAAAGACTTGCCATGTTTTTCATGCACAGACACCCCACTGGCTATGGAAATACTTCCCCTCGGCCAGTCTTCAAAGGATGGGGGACTCTATGCACCTCCGTCTGGCAGAAAAATCAGAATTCCTGGAGCTTTTTTATTTCTGGCCAATCTCATTACTTTTTACTCAAGGTGCAGTCAAGCCTAGAGAGGTTTCAGTCAGAAACTGAAGCCATTAAACACTGCACAGTCTTACACTGCCATAGGAAATAGCCAGCCCTTGACCTGAGCACTTGTGTCCCTAAAATAAGACAAGTCACAGAGAGAGTCACAAAATCTTTCCTGAAGCCCAGAGATTCCTTAGGGTCAGCAAGAAGATGAAATGATTGTATAGTTAAAACGCACGGGCAGCACAAGTTGTGACACACAGAACCAACTCCTAACTACTTAGTCCTGATCAAGATAGGGCTCCCAGATCAATCCAGTGTTAAGCGCCACAGTTCCGCTGGGCACTGGCAGGAATTCTTCACTCTAACAACACTGTGCCACCCCTGGGCTCGAGCCCCTCATTGCTCCCACGTTACATCAAGGGCTGTTTGTTGCCATGTCCGTGCTTTGTCCTGAGCCATACACAGGAGAAAAAAGAAGCAAGTTTTCTACCCTTGGTGAATTTTCTGTCCCTTGAGGGATTTCACAAGGAATCTCACCTGGCAATATCGATGCCTGGTAAGGGTCAGCCAGCTTGGATCTCACCATATACTGTTACTAACTATATGAAAAATCCCCCCAAAACTTCCTTTAACAGTTTCTGTTTCACATGTGTTACACATCTTAAGGCCCTCATCACAGTCCAACATTCAGTAGGGAGCTGCCATCACACTCACACAACAGGACAGCAAAAGTCATTCTGTTTGAGGCAAAAAAGGTCCAATTTACAAAGCACTTCCAAAGACAGAACATGCAGTAGTTCCCAGGGTTGAGATGGGACAGCAGAGCCCCTTTTGAGTCCCAACTCAGCCTGCAGGAGCAAGGGTGACAGTCCTCAGAGCCTTTCCTCAGCAGCACCACCATAACCAGCTCCCCACTGTCTCTGCAGTGGCAGAGAACAGAGATGCCTCAGGAACAGCCCAGTGCAAAGCATGATCCAACACTCAGCCCCACAAGCCCTGGGCTCTGGCTTCCTAACCTGGCCCCATGACCTCTCTTTCTGCACAGGACAAGCCAGTAGCCCTGGGGACCCCTCCAGGGAGCAGCCCTCCCTTGCGCCCCTGAGGTGCCTCCTACCTTCCGCCTTTGGCAGGACCTCGGAGCAGCTGTGCCACCACTGAGGAGGTGATTAGGCCCTTCCCGAAGCCTTTTCAGGCTGCTGCCATTGATGTGCCCCACAAATGTATTCCACTTCACTTGCCAAAAACATACAGGAGCTACAAAAGAGGAAGAGATCTTTCAATAGCTCCTAAAATGACTTTTGCTCCTCTCCCTAAAAAGCTGCAACATAAATTAGGGCAGAGATGGGCGGCTAAGGGAAGCTCCTTTGTCCCTGTTATGTTAGAAGAGAAAAATAATTGTTGGCTTTCCATCAACTAGCAGGAACAACTGCTGTGGTGCCATGCCAAAAGGATTTGCACCTCTCTGTACTTCTTTGTGGCCAGCTATGATCTGCTGTTCTCTGAGTCAGTGTTTCTTTATTATGGCATATATCAAAAGAGCACCATTGTTTAGAATATGCTCCTTATTTCACATTGGAAAGGGAAAATGATAGGAACACAGGGGCTCAAAGTTTGGAAGATGAAAAGGCAAACACAATAAAGATAGTTGTCTTTGAGCTTACAAGCCTCTGACATGTCACAACTGTAAGCACTGAATCATCTCCTTGGTGTACCTTGTGAACCACTTTCACTTCAAAAATAAAAATAAAGCATCAGGTTTCTTTATGTCTTGACAAAATCTGCAGTGCCTGGCATTGAGCAGTGTCACATTATTTCCGTTGCAGGTGACCTGGGAGGTGTTTTCAGAAAATTGATTTCTGTTTACTTTCACATGTTTCTTTACAATGGATAAATAAAGTCTGAAGGACCCTCACCTCCCTCAAAATCTCCTTCTGTTCTCACTCACTGCCCTCAAACTACTTTATTTCTCAATAGCATCAGGAACTCCGAACACAGGCTCATCCCTCTGTGTTGACTGGTACCACACTTATATTGTGAATTTCACAAGTTGAAATAAGTACTAGGAACAACTAGCCCAAATGTACCTTTCCCCCAAGCATTTCCCCCAGCATTACACTCGACATAAAAGCTAAAGGCCATCAGCTCTGACATCCCCTGCCCAGTCAACTGCAGTAACAAGGTGCACAGCTCAGGCAGGTGCTGCCCCACTGCCTGCTGCAAGTAGCTGTTGTCACACAGAGCTTTGTATCAACCCACACATTCAACTTTTCAACAGCCTGAACTACCCCAGGCAGGGTACTAGACAGCACAAAAATCCTGTTGGTTTTCGCTGGGAGTGATAGAGCCAGGAGCTAGAAGATTCCTGCCTTTGCTTCCAAGCAAGAGACACTCCAGATGTGTTTAAGCTTCAGCAAGCACACTCAATTCCACTAATCTAGAAACATCCAGAAATCGTAAATCTTGCAACTTCTTGATTTCACCTGGACCTTAATTATTTTTGCCTCCATGTGAGTATGAGGTAACCACTGGCCTTCTCTCCACCAGAAGGCTCAGAAAGAAGAGCTCTGAACGCACAGACCACACCAGAGACCATCACGATAGCCTGGGTTTCACTCCACTGCAGCAGATAGAAGCTGTCCAAATCCAGTATCAACATGATGAGCACATTCTGAGCTTCCCCAATAGGTTTCTAGAGGAAAACATTCTGCCTTGATATCAGAATTTCCAATGACAATTAAATCACCATATTCCTCAGCAAGCTGTTCCAATGTTATGCACTACTAAAGTGAAGATGGATCTTTCTGACCCTGTGTATTCCCATCTTGAGGAATTGGGCTGTATTGTGCCTTTCTTTGGAAAATCAAAGAGCCCTTTATTATGAAACACCTGCTCCCACATAAAAAGGTGCAAACCCTGCACATCTAACAGAGCCTTAATTTGCTCCATTCAGAGGTGCCTCACCTGGTCTGGGATCCACTGCAGTGCCCTTTCTAGAGGGCAAACACCAGTGCCAGGCAGCACTGCAGCAGAAGTTAACCCAGTGATCCCGTTCCTAATACACAGCCACTGGCTGCTAGACCTTTGCAAGCATTAAAAACACACAGAGACCTCAGTCATTAGTCAGACCTTTGTTTTTATAATCATATATTTATAAGCAGAGAGGCAGTGGGGTTTGGCAGCAATATACAAGTCCTGGTTCCTGACCTGTTTGCTCAGTTACTGGTACCTCTTCTCTTCTCATTCCTCCTGGAGTAGGAGTCACGGCCATTTGAACCTGCTGCCTGTCCTCACCGTCAGGGCACCTTTGGGCAGCATCCTCGCTCAGGGACCAAGCTGCCCACGTCCAGGTCCGGGCACTGCTTCCCTTCCCACAGCACCATGCCCAAACGCTCTCTTGCAGCTGCCAGTTCCTGTCCCACTCCAGAGGTAAGTTATTCACCAGGCACTGCCAGCTCTCCCCACTTTGGTTTGCAGGGGCAGCTGCTGCCTCTCATTATGGGCTTACCCTCGGCCTTATCAGCAATGAACGGGGAGCTCAGAGGCACAGCCCCAGTTGTTCCCCATGCCCCAGAAGCAGAAGGCACGAGCTGCAGCAGAGCAGGGCCCCGGCACTGCTGGGTCACTGGCCCAGGGCTGCCCACGGAGCGTGGCAGGACTCCCCAGGGTGAGCGGCTGAAGGAGTTCTGAGAGCCAGAACAAAGCCCAGAGCACTAACTATCTAACTGGTAATTACTTTCTGGTGAAGACTGAAAAATGGGTCATTAAAACCATATTAAACTGTTTTCATTAATACAAAAACCTGATTTACATTTTTTTTCCCACAGAGCCATTATGTTCCAAACGCACTGCACGGATGATTTGTTTAATCACAACCACATGGAATAGCAATTTTAAGGGCCTGTGACAATCACTTTTTTAACCAGGAAACCTGGCTTGCAATAATTGTCATGTTTTCTGTTAGCCACTCTTCCCACTGCTGTCATAAACCCACTCCTTTCCAAACATTGCCTTCTTAGTTGCACATAAAAGCAGCACAATCCACTGATACAATTAATAACACTGAATATTTAGGTCAACGTCAGTTCTATTAATTTTATCTCTTAAAGACTCACACGTTTTCTAAACAAGTCTAGCCCTTTGGGGGGTTAAACTGTAATTTGCAGTCTGGTTGTGAGTCCCTATCACGTAATAGATCAATTAGGTTGAACACTCTAGTATATTAATCTTATTCACACATAGTAAAGGCAAATATGGCTAATTACTGTATTACAATATTGCCTACTTTTTGCAAATATGTATTAAGGAAAAGGGGAGTTTACTACATTGAACTATCAAATAAAATTATCTTGGTATTAAACTGACAGGGAAGGTGAATGCCTGTATTAGTCCACCTTATTTTTCCTAAATTGATATCCATTGGAAAATCTGTTTATCATTGCTAATGTGCTGCATCTGCTCTTTCACATCAAGAACTCAGTATTTCCCTTCAAAGCATGGTTTGCCTGTCATGGCATTCTATGAAACACAGTAGTGAGATTTCTTTTACCATAAAACTATTAGCTTTATTTTTGTACTTTCTGGTTATGAACTAATGGTAGGATTTCAATGACTCCAGAGAAATGCAGGTAGTGATCCAAGCGTAATTTCTGTGCCTCTCCCTGCAAACTCGCATGGCCAGAGGGTTTGTCTCTATGATGAAATTAATTGAATTCAGTTTTTAAACTACCAAGTTAATCAAGATTGGCACAACAGCTAACTGGCCAGTGGAAACAAGGAAGAGTCATGGTCAGCATTAAGTTTACCTGAGGCGAGCTGAGGTGAGCCTGAGCAGGATTTGTCCTTATCTGCTTTCACTAATTAGCAGGTACCAGTTAATTCATCCATAGGCTCATAATAAAATGGGACAAAAAAAGTACTGTAAGAAGTCACCTAGTCTGCCTCGAGGCACTGTGAAAAATTAGTTTAGATGTGACTAAATATCCTAGCAGAAACCTAATTCTATTCCTTGTTCTGCCACCGATCTGCTGTGTGACCAAGTCACTTCCTCGCTTCCCCCACTGTGGTGATTTCCCTGGCCCCATGTCACGTAGCTCCCACTCTGACCCCAAAGGCAGGAATTCCCCCTCCCACCCACCGGCACCCGGCACAGTGGGGCTCGATGGAGCTGGGGCTCCAGGCACTACTGCAGGCACATGTTACACGCTATTAGGAGCGAAGACAGGGCACAAATTAAGGGGATGGCTGTGCTTAGTGCTTCCTTAATGTTTTGCACATTTGAATTTTCCAGCAATAGCTCACAAGCTGTGAATTTGCTAAAGTGGAAACCAGGCCAATAAAAATAAAGACAGAAATCTAAGTGCTTGGGCTGCTGCAACAGAAGTCTTGTATGAAACACCTGACAAAAACATAGAGATTAATTTGCCCACATAACAGACAATAAATTCAATGAAAACATGTTACTTTGAAAAAAAAAAAAGGAAAAAAAGGTGTAATTTCTTCTACCCTGCTGCAGCATATGGAACATCTTGGATCTCGGGATCATTCCACAGGACACAGGTGAAAAACAGGTTCCTCAGCTTTTTTAAGAGCACACAAAATGTGTTTATGCTAAGCACCTACTCATCCCAGAAGCCAGTTGCTTCAAGGCAGTCCCTCACCACGAGCCACGTTGGTGTGCAATTATTTATACAGTTCCACATACATGCACACTCCCACATACAGGAAAGAGGCTGAGCCATGGAGGGTGCAGGAGCCAAAATGCTGATTTCCTGTCTTGGGCTGACATCATTGGTGTACTATTTGCTATTGGAAACCTCCTTGCTTAGCAGCATTTCCCAGACTTCTTACATCTCTTCTCTGCAAAATTTGGGAAGACAGACTATTCTCAGGTGATCCACAAAATAAAATGTTCCATAATTGACTCTGCTAAGAGCTTATACAGCTGCATGAATTATAAATTATTATTTCTGCCTTGAAAAGTATTATGACAGTCTGAGACTACTCTTAGACTTTTCCATGCCTAGAACTGCTCCCAGCTAGAGCTGCTTCACACATGTTGCTGTTCCACAAGCAAATCTCATTTCTTAAGTGGGTCATCAATACTTTGGGTTCCTCTTCTCACCTCATGGGCCCCTAACTTCAAATCCTCTCTAGAATTTTTTAACTGCCAAGTTGAAGGAATGCATAGCCAGAAACATCCATATGTTTGTTATAAAGGATCCAGAAGAAGAGTAAAAATGGAGAAAAATTTCCTATTTGCTTACAACAGAATCAAATGATCTCTGTGCTCCATTTACCAAAGTCAATTATCGAACTAAATCTGTTCCTGTTATTTAATAGGGCAATCTCAAAGAAAAATCAGTCTCTCAGTTCTAGGAAATCTGTGCAAAGGACCACATTTCTGTCCCTGGTTGGACCAAACTGTACTAATCAATAGTTTAATTGCATCATCTGGAGCAAACACTTGGATTAATTATTTTGACAACAGCACGATCAGCAGTAGGATTATTGACTTCATAGTGCCAGAAGTTCCCAAGGAGCCAGACTCAAACTATTCAAAAGAACAACACCTAAGGATGCCTGGAGTGAGGAAGAATTTTCCAGGAGAATCTCAAACATTAAAGGGATGTATCTCCCATTTCTACCAGCAACTGCAATCTGGAATGCATGGTCAGTGCTCAGCAAGGAAGAGGTCATGGAGGAAATGGCTGGAGGAGCTGGAACTGACTTATTTCCACCAGTGTCCAGCATGAAGGGAGCAATCAGCTCTGCCAGAACTATGATCTCAGACAACACCTGTTCTCTTCAAAGTACAACAGCATTTGGGGAACACCAAAGGCATTCCAGAGCCGCAGCCACTGGGATAAGGCTTGCTCATGGCCCAATCAAAGAACTATTAGGCTTGCAAGTTTTTGCCTTGGCTATATTAATTTATCTATACTTCACCTATTTCCTTCACCTATTTTCAAATAAGGAGTTTTAAAGATTTGCCTTTGTTCTGTGCTGCATATTATTTTAAAGTATGCACCAACCATCAACAAAGCACAATTTTTAAGACTCCAAAGTATCCAGGCATAACAATAATTGAGGAAACAAAAGACAACTAATACAGAATAAACAGGAGACAAATTTGGAGGTGTAAAGTATTCTACAGCAGAAAAATTAACACTCAAAAAGGAAAGTGTAACTAACATAAGGGTTCACAAGGAACTGTAAGAGTTAATACTCTCTCCCTCCATTAAGCACATCAAGACTGTTCTTTTCCTAATGAGTTAACCTCTTATTATTCAAGTTTAATGGGGACATATATTTGTTTAACCCTATAGCCTCAGGACTCAGAATTTCCTGGTGTTAATTATATGGCATATATTCAGACTCTTTGCTAGCAATGTGAAATGACAATTCCTGCCAAACCTTGAAACCAGAAATCTCCAGCAAACCTCAGTCTGCTTGACAGAAGAAATATACCTGAAGGTTGTAATTCCCCACGGTTCCTGTAGCCCAATTCCTGCAGGGCGGTGGACAAGCTTAGCACACATCTTGCTCCCTAAAGCCAGCTTGGACTTGTGTAAATCGAACAGGTCCAGGGAGAGCTTCCCAGAGAGCAGGGCAGCATTGCCTTCCCTTTGTCAGGAAAGGGAAGTGAGCCAGACAGATCACACACTGATGCCTTTTGGGGCTACCTAAAAACAGAGGCCAGACAAAATTAAGGGAATAAAGAGCAGTTACATTTATTGAAGGGCCCTCAGGTACATTTTCAGGCACACAAAGCCCCCCCAGGAGCTACACCCAAAAAATGGATGACGGGTCACAGGTTTTCATACTTTTATAGGTTTGGTTCATTTGCATATTGGGGGTTAATCTTCCAATTCCAGCTTCATTTACCCCAAGTTTTCTCCCCCCAAGCCACTTTTGTTTACATTTCTCAGGTCCTGAGACAGTGAGGTGTCCCTGATTCTCAGGCCTAGAGAGGAATTGTTGTGTCTGACCAAAATGGGAAAAGCAGTAGCTAAGACGCTATATGGAGTTTAGAGTTCTACACTAGAGAATTACAGGATTACAAATATATGGAAAATATAAAAGTTAAAATCCTAAGGCATCAACACCAGTGTAGAAATCCCACCTGGGAGTTTCCATTTTAACTCAAATGTGTATAGAAGTGACTGTGTGTGCACAGGACACTCTATTCTGCTATAACAACCCTACCCGAGCTTGAATTTGTGTTGCTGTTTGGGTCTTTTTCTTTCAAGAGAATTTAGTAGGAAGAAGAGCAGAACCCATCCTGTAACAAGATCCCCAGCAGCACCAGAGTGCTGCTTTAAGCACTCACCCGGGAATGGAGATACGATCCCAAGGGACAGCAGAAAGCGTGCTCACGAGACATGGCACACACCACATCGGACAGCGCTAGCTGTGGGAGGGAACACATTGGGCCTCGCAGAAGTCTCCTCCCTGAGTTTTTGCACATAAAAGCAGACACTGGTGAACACAAATATCTTCAGACCCACAGTTACCCTGGTGGTTCATTTGGCTGTTTAATGACCATGCAGACTCAGAAAAGCATAAAGCCCATGACAGTAGCATGACATGTATAAATTTACAGGACAGATACACAACAAACTGTAGTAGTTTCCCCAAAACCATCTCCTAAAAACAGCCTCTTGGACCATTTATTGTTATCCCAAGAGAGAAACATTAAGTCACAGTTTCAGGGTGGAAGCAGACACACAAATATCCTATTTTTTGATCGTTTAATTCATGATGCAAATCAGTTTGTTTAAACAAAAACCAGTTGTCTTTGGTGTCACTGATTCAGCATCTCCCCTCCACCTGCTAGATCTGGGCACTCAAAAAGAAGGAGGCTATTTGCAGCAACACAGTGGTTAACAGGAGGCTGAATTTCCACTTGACAATTTGATATCCTGAAATGACAGCAAAGAAGAATGAGCTGCTATTAAAACAGGAGATCAAGTCCAAGTGCCATCAGTACACACCAACACAAACCCTGATTTCTTCTTGATCAAGAAAGAAGCTGTACTTAATTCTCTGGAAGTTAAACTACACCCCTTCTCTTCCTTTGCTATTTTAGGCTGCAGACAGGATCACCCACATGACATTTAGCAATCAAACTTTATTTCTCTTCCAACAGATGGAAGGTACACACAAGCTCTTTTCAATCAAATCATGGAGATGTTCCTAAGTCTGGAAAGGGAAGCCTCCTCCAGAGTCCCACCAGCAGAGCAGAGCAGCAAGTCCAGTGGGCACCTCCTTGGGAGGGTTACAAGAAGTCAGTGTACTTCCACCAACTTACAGATCAGCTGAGCCTACCATCGCCCTACTAATTCCATCCTGCTTACTGCAGTGAATAAATATATCAATAATTAACAGCAAGTTAAGAAGATGATTTGCACTTCTGTAGGGCCCTTCCTCTGAGGAGCTCATTAACAACACAAGGCCTTGCAGAGCCATTGTTCTCCCATTTCACAGACAGGGCAGTCCATCACATCCAGCAGTGGAGTGCCTCCTCCAAGGGCCCTGGAACAATCTAGCAGCAAGAGAGGCTAATGCTGAACACCCATGCTGTACGAACCAGGCTGCACTTCACCTAGGGGAAAAAAAATATCAAGAGCACAGGCTGCCTTCCCAGCCACCTTCAGAGCAGTGATTGCCTTCAAAGCTCTCATGTGAAAGATGCAGGTTCCTTTTTGCTGTGTAACACTGAAAAGGCAAGATTTTTGGGGTGGCAGGCGAAGCGAAGCAAAAGGGGGAAGTGAATAACCATATAGCCATGCATGGCTTGTGAACCATGGTTAATTCAGTACCCACACATGCTCATTAGAGCTATTCATGCGCCTACTGCAATCAGCTTGTTTACACACTTATCAATGACAACTTCAGATTATTACTTTAATTAAGAAAACCCCTTCATTCATTGGGATTATATCACCAAAACTCCTTTTCCACAGAGGGAAACTAGTATTTACAGGAAGATAAGGAGCTGAGCTAGTCACTACAGCTGCCAGTTGCTACATGGAGATCATGCTTCAAGGATAAGCAGGCACAGAGAACCAACATCAGGTGCCTCCACCATAAGCAGCAGGAGAGAGGAGCATAATGAACCAGCTCTCAGATATACAGCCTCAGTGAAGAGGCTTCACAGCAAATCCTGTGGGACTCGCTTCTGAAGGGATCTCCTGTCAGGAGCAGGCCCACAGCATCTTTATATCCAGCCCTGGTGCTCCTGGTATTTCCCAGGTGCCTTACCAGCAACCTGACACAGAAATGCTGGACCTCAGAGCCTTTGGGACCTCAGTGGCTGGGTCCCACCATTCTCCCATATTCCCCACACCTCACTGAGGGGACTTGTCCCAGATGCCCCTGTGTCACAGCAGGGCCACTCTCCCAGCCCAGCAGGGCAAGGCCAAGCCCAGACCCCACAAGCCAGAGCAGCATCTTGCTCCCACCAGCCCCTCAGAGTTTTGTACTGGGGCACCAGCTCCTCCAAACCCGTCACAGACGTTCCCCAGAGGCCTCGGCTCAGGACAGTGCCCTCCAGCAAAGCCAGCAGCAGCAGGGCTGTCGGGAAGCCGACTGGGAGCCACCAGTGCCCAGCACCCACTGGTCCTGCTGGCTCCAGCCCCACAGACACCTCAGCACCAACCACCTGCTGACCTGCCACCAGAGGAAAACTCAAAACAAATTGACCAGTTGACCTGATTTTATCACAGGAATAAAATCATTCCTTACAGATCTTGTTAAGACACCAAGTTCACAACAAACCTGCCTCCAAGTCAAAATTATCATTCGATTATCTCCAGTCCAGCTAGAGCAAGACTCAGCTGCAAATGAACAACTGATTAATAATTGGTTAACTCCACCAGCATTTCCTAACATCCTCAAGTTCTGTCAGTGGCAAGCCACATGACCTTATTTCCCAGGAGGGGATTTTAACATTGTTACCATTTTATAAAGCTAAAAAGCAGATGTTAATAAAATGTGTAATTGAAGTTTACCCCCTTCTCATACTAAGAAGCTATAAAATTTTTGAACTGTCTGTCCTAAACATTTTTTGTATTCTACAGTTATAACTCCTTCCCCACACAAATTTTAAACTGACACACAAATCAGTGCATTTGTTTGCAGCTCTTGCTGAAGGCAGTAAATTAATCTAAGTTATGGAATCTGACTACAAAGTATCCTACAGATTACTTCTATGCATTTGCCAAATACTTTCCAAAATGCTGCATTAAATAAGTACCAGATAAATAACATACGCAGAAAAACACTAAAAAAAAGTTTGTCTATTTTTTCCAGCTCACCAATTCTTCTCTGTGCTTTTTTTCCATGTATATTTCCAATTATCCAGTATTCATCTGAAAATCCACTTTGCTCCCTTGCTTAAAATTAAACCCTCAGCTATTGACACAGAGGAGATTCACTCACACTCTCAGCAGACTGTAACAATAAGCTGCTGAAAGAAGGAGCCTTGTAGGAGCTGGTGTGAGCTCAGGCTCCCGGCACTCGGAGCAGGAATACTCCAGCCAGCCACCAGCAGCATTTTGGTCTGGTTTTTCTCCACATTACCCATGGTATGTTCTACAAGCTAAAAAACAGAACAAACTAAATCACTTACTCCCTTCCCTCTACCCCTTTCATTTCAAATTCGTACTCATCTTTGATGCTGACACAAATGTCAACAAACAGTAAATTTCGTTTGCAGCTTGGGTTCAATAGTAAAACATTCCCCTATTTAGCAAGCCTCTATTTGTCTCCACAGTCACTGTCCCGAAGACTTTACATCCCCAAGGAGTACGCTAGAGCTCTCAGAACATCTTCTGAAGCAAGTGACTTTATTACTAAGAATCACATCTATCCTCTGTATAACCAAGCCCTGTCAAAACCTCTTTCCAGGTACTGGTAGGTGGCCACCGAGTCACTTTAAACACGTCTGCATCAGTAGGTCAGTAGAAGATACTGAAGAAGCCCAGCAGAGATGACAGATCTGAAGCAAGGCCCAGAGCAGATGCAGCACTGCCTTTCAGAGTCAGATCTGACTTCAGGAAGCATCCTAGACCTTTAACTCCAGCCCATGACCCACACACAGATATTCTGATAAAGTTACTTCGACTTTAAGTCTCTGTCCCTAAGTACCCATCCCCGGGATAAAGGCTTTGCCCTGTACGTGCAGTAACACATACATACCTCCACTTAAAGATCATCAAGTAGGGGTAAGAAATCTATGAAACATTTCTTCCCCTCTGCAAAGGAGGAACTTTGTACTGAAGGTCACCTCCTTGCTCAGGCATGTGCTGCTGGCACCCAGCTCTCTAGATGCCAAGGTGCTGTTCCTGCAGGAAAAGGCAGGAGCTTTGTGAAAAGACAACATACACCGGTATTTTATGCCTACAGAGTCCTTGGTAGATATAGAACTTCAGCCACTTCTGGAAATTTCTCAATTTTTGTCTGCTGAGTAGGAGGGGAGGAAGGATAGCTGTCATTGCCTAGTTAGAGGAGTCTTTTGATAGACCAGTCCTTCTCTGTGGAGATCACTAACACGTAAAAACCATCCCAGGATCTGTTCCTATACTGTAACTTGGAAAGGGTGAAGACTCTGATGGACAGGGCAAAACAAATATAACCCACACTCCACAACAGAACAGCACAAAACAGCCTCTGCTGATCCAGTGCACTCATCCCAATGCCAACGGGAGCTCTGCCATCCTCTTGCATGGGATTAGGTCTCAGCTCTAGATAACTAGCTCAAGGGGAAACCACTGAACATGCATTGCAACTGGAACTGTAAGGCAGAAATAGAAAACTATGGGCCAAATTCTGTTACCTTTATTCAACCCACTTACCTCCACCTCAGGCAAGCACAATCCTGTCCACTAAACCAGCCTGTGTGCTGTCCAGGTCCTTAGCGCTGGACACCCGGGATTTACAAGCCATGTTTAGACATAAATAGAGATCAGTCGCCAGCCAGGATCACACAAGGGTACATCCAGCAAGGCAGCCCAGCACTGATGACACCGATTAAGAAGGTACACTCGAAGGGGTGAAGCAGCAGGAGACGAAACCAGTGCTGGCACAGCACTGGCATCAATGCCAAGGGCAGCAGGAAGAGTAAACCCCAGCGAGCACCCCCGGCATAAGAAAGGTTAGCGGTTCTGGGCACTTGCAGTGCCCCAGATGTCAGAGCGGATCAGCGCCAGGGGTAGCAGGGGTGCTGCGATCCCAGGGTAGGGCTGGATAACAATGCAGGGCACAGACAGAGCAAGGGCTGGTCATTAAAGCTTGAATAGGCAGAAAGGAAAAGAAATCTCCTAATCATTTCCTTTAGCCATCTCAGCTCCTCTCCCATCCTTTCCCCGCTCCTGGCCTTTTGAAGATGCTTGCTAATAAGTGTTAACGAGTTGCCTGACAAAGGAGGAGGGGGAGGGGGAAGACGATACCAGGGAAGAAAAGGGACCAGACAGAGGTCTGTGCATGCCATGGCAGAGTCTGGATGCAAAGGATCCCCGGGACAGGACCCCTGCTCCTAGCAGGCTTATTTCAAGCTCTGACCTCTCTGACTGAGCTTTTAAGTTATTTTTATATTTATTCACTTTTTTTTTCTGCCTGCCGCATGTCTCCTTCCCTTTCTTCCAGTCCATCTGAGACATGCCTGCAGCTTGCGCTCACCAGCTCACCACTGTGTCAGTGCTGCCCCCTTCTTCAATTCCACCACTTGTTTTCTTTCTCCCTCCATTTCAGCTCTCTCCGATGTCAGCCACAGCACAGCTGCACGCACTGAAACACCCTGGGCTGCCCTGGTGATCCTGTCCTTCCTGCCACGAGAACACGGCTGTCCCAGCGCCCTGGCAAAAGTCTCACAAAACTCTCCATCTTCTGACCACCTCTACAGCAGCTGCTCCTTCCACCTTGGAGGGTTCACCATCTCCATCAGATTTAACCCTTACAGCCTCAAATGCAGGTATTCCCATTCTTCACAGCACTCACCCTTTGTATGGAGGGGCTCTACTCCCTCCCCCCCGCCCCCCCCAAGCTTCCCTGTCGACACGGGATGCCGCTAGCCCTCCACCCTCCAGGAACCATTCACTCCTGGAGTAATCCACATCGCTTTTGCACTGGACCAGCAACTACAGAAGATGGTAAGAGAACGGAGAATCAGGACAAGCATCTTTTCCCATGGGAGAGTTTATCTCAGCTAGCTTCTGTCATGGCTCCATTCCCATGGTCCATCACCCAAGTGGCCAATATACCCTCTCAGCCAGGAATTACAGCACCAAAAGGAGATGCCACAGAGCTCAAAGACCACCACCGTTCTGCTCGCACCTTAGAGAAGGGAGACCTTCATTGCAAAAGCGGCACCTCTTTTGGAAGCACTAGCAGGACTCTGAAGAAAAGTGCAAAATAGAGTTTCTCTCACCTAAATCTGTAACAACAGAGACTCAACTCCTTACAACCAAAGAGCAAAGCTGCCTGTCCAACAGACCCTTCTCCTGAGACAGTCTTTTATACAGACCCCACCCCAACGCAATCAGCTCATTTCTCCCAGCTGGCCCATCCCCACCCTCCTACAAATCACTACCTGCTGCACAGGCCTTGCTCTAGTTGCTACCAGGGGGCTGATTAACTCCTTCCCTGCCAGCCGCTGGAGGCTTGTCTGGCTTGTGGCAGCCTCCCATCTGTATTTTTTCTTCCCAATGCCTCTAAGACTGAAAAGGTCTCTCCCTGCCACAAACACATATGGGGCCCAGTCTACAGAAGGAGGTCGTATGGCTGTTCATGTCATTTGGAAAATCACGGACCTCATTTATATTCCTAAATTCAAATCCGAGCTTCCAAACTTACGAAGTGGATCAACTTGAAATCTCAGCCCTGAAGAATCTCCCTCACCGGCAGCTGTCCTTATTGACTATTGACCTCTCCCCATTTCTTGAGCCAGAAGAGAGAAGGCAAAGCCAGACTCCTCCCTGCTATAACAGCATCAAGAGGTATTTGTGCCAGCTGAATCCAGCTTCAGTGGTGTTACAGACTAAATTAATTTAATCCATAACTTTGTTTCCCACAAAGTACTACTGAAACCCTCAACATATGGATATAGGTTAAGGAAGTGATTTTCTGAGAACAATAGGGAACTTGAAGAGACTGACAATGCCTCTTTAGTGGTTTGGCTAGTACAAGAAGGTTATCAAGTTGTCCCAGAAACAAAAAACAAAACAAGAAACACTAAACTAGACACACAATTTTTGAATTGCCAGAAAACAATTGATTTAGTATCTAATCAGATCATTGTGGTTTTACTCATTCATCCTCAATTCATCAAGAAAAGTAGTTCATTAATCTAAAGAACCAGGCATAAAATTTATATATCGACTACTCTGTTTTATTGCCAAGCCTACTGTATTATACTTGTTTTATGTGCAATGTAATAAAAAGCACGTGTGAATTTTCATCTTCTAAAATAGTTGTGCATCCGTGTGGTTTGAGTTAATGCTTTTGAAAACAGTCTCCACATGATGCTATCTGCAAATAGAATCTGACTATGATAAAACTTTAACTCTTAAGATGTGGTCTAATAACATATTGTGATAAAAATAAATCCGTTTTCAGAAAATGGACTTTACCCACGTGCATAAAAAATATTTTAAAAACATAAAACTTCTAAGGAGGTAAAGGTCAATTCACTGCAGTACAAACTTCACCTCCACCAAGGAGAAAACATACTTCAGATATTACAGCACGGGGGGAAAAAAATGGCAGTTCCAGCCAGGTTGAAAGGCTAGAGTGAGTACATCAGTAATTAATCCTCATGTATTACCCAAGAAGGAAAAAAAAAATATATTTCAGCCCAGGTACAGGTTAATATTAATATACAGTTGCTTGTGAGTACTATATAAATGGAAACTGGAAACATGCTGTTGGCAAATGGCAGACTTAATCTCTGTGTTCTTCATAGATAGTGAAGGCAGCAGTTGCAGGAGGATTATGAAGCAAACATTTGTTCCCGTTTTACTGAGTCTATTTATCAGCAGTAAATATCAGCAGCAGAGATAAGAATAATATCCACTTTGTATTTTTCAGGACACCATCAGAGAACAAGACCTCCTGCAAATAATGAAAAGAAGATGAGGGTAAATGAAGCTCTAAGTGTTTGTGCAACATAACATTCACATTACTTACGTGCTGAGAAAGAGTACTTATGTCAAATGCTGGGTGGGATTTAACCATTTCTAGTTCCATATTTTTACCCTAGCTCTGTGCACTTCGAGGATGTGTTAATGCAAGAAGTGACACGTTTATAATGCTCGACCTCTGTCATATAAATAGCAGTGATACACCATCCTCATTTGCTTCATGCTAACAGGTGCTACTGTCCCCAGTCTTCACCAAAGGTCAAGCACAGCTTTCTTAGAAACCCTGAGTTCTATTCTGTTAACAGACTTCAATGCAAATGTTTCTTTTTCTGTTAAGGTGCCATTCTGTTTAACAATCATGTCACAATATGGCCTATTGTTGGAACAAATTACCCAGTCCATTAATTACACAGCTATCTTTCCATCAACTAATAAAAATACCCCCAATTACATAAACATAATAAGTAACCTGTTGTTGCAGCACAGTCAAAATGAATGGTGATGTAAAAAACAGCAGTCCAACACCCCTGGCCCTTCTGAAATTAAACCAGGATGCTTTTGGCCTGTTAGTCTAAGGAAGACAGTGCTCTTCTTGGGTGACTGATTTTTAGTGACATTTACTAAGTACTTGATATATTCTGAAGTTGCTCACCCTGCCCTGCAGGGGCAGGAGGCTCGCTTGAATTAGTATTTGTGTCCGAGCAGTGGGACTGACTGTTACCCTCCTGCCCTGGGGTACAGAACCAGTACCAAATCACCACCCTGATGAGCTTGTTTGGCTGTAGCACCTGAACACTGTAGCTATGGACATCCTTGAGCCAGACCTCTGCTTCTCAATGTTCTTCATATGTAAAACAGAAAATCCTGTAGTTAAGAACCAGAACCCTGAGCTTCTGATTCCCAGGAGAGACACCTGGGCTTTTGGCTCTGCACTGCATCACACTCTGAGGCTCCAGCAGTATTTAGAGGCATTACATTAATGAACTTCCTAGGAAACCATCCATTGCACAGTGACAGAAACTGCAGGTCCCAGTGACATCGTGTCAAAGCTTCAGTATGCTTCAAGTGACTCAAAATGACACTCAGCTGAGTGAGATACAAAATATCTTCAGAACATTTCATTTTCACAAAAGAAATAGCTAGGACCATGCAGTCTTTTTGGGGGTACTTTTTTGTTCATTTGTTTCCAACTCTTAGACTTCATTATTCCACCCAAACAACTGCTAAAAGGAACCAAATGTTTCATATGGAAAGAGGCACAGAAAGTGGATTACAACCACTGGAAGAATGGGGACCTCATGAAAAATGAGTGTATGGTTCCCCCTGTGACAAGATATGAGAACTCCAGCAAGCCTGGAAACCCTTCTGTCATGTCTGCTTACTTCAGCTGCATACTGTGGCCGCCAAAACGTGTTCCTCTTTTGCACAAATGAGAAATCTTTACTCTTAAGTGAATCTAGGGCAGTATCTACTGACACAGCCAAGCAAGCCCAGCACTCCACCTTCCACAGGGCGTTCAGAGCAGCAGACGAACATATCCGTGGCATGTCTGCAGGAAGAGGCACAGACAGACACGCTTTCTCCTGCCTTCAGACAAGATAAGTATCTGAGACTCACCACCATGCTACTACATTAACTCTTCCTGACAAAGGCTGTTCTGGGTTTAACCAGCTCGGAACGGGCAGCAGGAAATGGGGCTGCCTGCATACGCCCTGAGGGATATAGCCAGTGTCTGACAAAGACTGCAGCCCATATCAGATCTTTATTCATGGGACTGGAGCTTCCAAAGTGGCAACAGAGAAGCAATACCTTTGCCGGATGTTTTCCATCTGGGCTCCCACTACAAAGGCACATGATGCAAACAAGCTACAGCATATGATGGCTCTGATGTTTTTTCCCCTTCCAGCCTCTCTGGTTGAATCCTGCTCTTACGGTTTGTTGTTCACAATTATGATACCAATGATTTGGGGATGTGTAATTCAACCAATCCACTGCAACACTTTTATGAGAGGATTCACTGCTCACAGAGAATTATTATGCAGTGAGGTTGGAGACCTGCATCATACCTGAGCAGTACAAATCAGCTCCATCAAATACCTGGTTTTGTCTTGGTTAATAAGTCTATTCAGCAAAGCAGGGGCCATCAGGAAGATTTAAGCATATACATAAAACTAAGCATACATCTAAGAGCTTTACTGAATACATGTCCCTTGCAGCCTTGTGATAATCATGTATCTTTGCAGAAACAAAATGTTAATGAGTATTCGTCAGAATCCTTTTTGCTTCACATTAAAAATACTCTTTGTGCAAGTGTTCCCAGGAGAACAAGGAAGAGAGGATGGAGATTTCACAGCTCTCTGAAGGCTTTTATACAGCATTCATTCTATTTTGTCCAACTCAATAGCAGCTTCTGCTGCAACCACAAGTATACGTCACCATCACTACTACCCCCTAAAAAGGCAGATATGGATTCACACTAAAAATGACTGTGATGAAGACAAATTTGGCTGAGTATCGTCATGTAAACGAGAGACAAAATAGACTGAGTGGAGATTGTAAAAGAAAAACAGTGGGTGACCAAGAGTATAGGCAGAGAGTAAGAGCAGAAAGCCAAATGCATTTAAATAAGCCAAATGACAGTCTACGAGAGAGATCACTTTTGAGCTGGCTGAAAGAGGCTTGGAGTGGGAACACAAAATGACTCTTGATGTCTTCCTGACTGCAGTGTCCAGGAGCTGGTGCATCTTCTGGGTGAAGACATATAATTGTATCAAAGTCACTTCTGTTTTCCATCCTAAAAAGAAACAATCTACATACCCCAAGTTTTGACTAACCACCTGATTTGAAAGCAGTGAGGCTCCAGAGCAGGCAGCCAGAGCAGCTGTTTTCAGTTAGGGAGCAGAAATGACATTATGACTGCAGTTAAAGACACGGAGGCCAAAGAAAGTCTGTGTCTGGACTTCAGGTTCATGCTCACACTTCGACATGCTTCAATACAAATCTAAGGACATATGGTGTCCTCGACTCCAGCGAGTCAAGTTTTACTTGACAGTCAATAGTGTGACACCATCCTCCGGCACTCCGCCACATCCTGGGGCTTTTCAGCTCTTCTCAGACATTTGGGTCCCATAAACAAACAGCAACTTTTGTTAGCACTGGCTGTGGAGAGTCCCTGGGGAATGCCTTCCACTGCCCTTCCCACGGTGGGTGAGCACCCTGCATTTTCCAGCCCCCCCAGCCAACAAGGCCTTGAGTTTTAGTCTTTGGGCTTGAAATAATGTCCACAGCTTCCCACTAATTCCTCTATGATAGTCACTTGGAGAAATGCACCACCAGAGCAAACATTTTCCCAAATATTCCAAGGGCTTTGCATCACCTCCTGACAAGCATTAAGAATAGGGGAGTTTAAAAGCCAAACTGTGTCCCCAGAAAGAGTGGCCACTTTGCTGTGATCATGCTGTGCAAGCAGCATCTCTTCACATTGCCTTTCATGCAGTCCCAGTGGTGAAGCAGCACACAGATTCCCATTATTAGCAGCTCTCCAAAGTATAAGAGACAAATTGCAGCCTGGTAGTAATTATTAATGAGAATATTTTGTACTTTCAGATTTTTTTTTTATGTGACTAACAGGTTTTGAATAATCTCTCAACCAAAGGTGTAGACACAGGTACTAATGCAGCACCAAAAAGCACTTGTTCGAACCAGGCACAGCTCAGACCCTAAAGGCTGCCACCAGGGCCCTGAGCAAAGACACCAACCCTTGCTGCACAGATCTGCCTTTCAAACCCAAGAAGCCCTGGCAGTCCAAGCACAGCCACGACTGGAGGGATTCAGCAGTGCTCTTGTTTGCTGCGTTCCGTCACTCCCAGAAGCCAGAGCTCGGACTTCCCAAGCCTGTCTGCTAACTGCGGGAGCGCGGTGCCCTCCTGAGCCCTCCCCACCCCTCTCTCAATGCCCTAAACTGACTGATGGAATCAGATTTGTGGAGCGAACTCAGTTGCTTTTGATCTCTATTCAAGGTGCCATCAAGGGATCTTAATAGGTAGTATCTTAGCAAACGCTTTAAGGCCTGAAACCGTCATTAAAGAAACTCCTGATTCTCACACTTGTCTGAAAGAATAGAGGAGCAAGCTGGCTTCAAATGCCAGTTGACAGATGGGAAGACATATGGACTATAGGATTGCTGATCTAAAGAGTCAGAGCCATGGTCAGGCTGAGGAAACATACATCTTTATTTTGATGTTGACCTCAAAGGGAAGAGGTCTGAGCCAACAGAAAGGGGAAAGGGCAGAAAATATCACAAGTCTGGGGCCAGGATTGCTTTGAACTTGAAGACAAATAACACTAAACGGTACCAAGTTGACAAAAAGGCTTCTTGACACTCCGTGTCTACAAATTTAGCAGTCTGACCCAAATAGCTGCTTGATGCGTTTTCAGTAACGAGCTGAGTAAGGATCAGTAATGCTGATGCAATCTCTTGTGGCACCCAAGAAGTTTGTCATTTCTTCCAGCTCCAGATATTCACAGAGCTCCAGCATGAAGCAGGACAGAGGCATAAGGGGGCACTTTGGGTTAAAGCCCTCATTATCCTTCTGCCAGTGTTTGGAGCCACAGAGCAGTGGATGCCTGCAGAACACTTCTCATTGAGTCCTGTATTTGTTTCCCTACTGGCTGTCTATGGAAAAACTTACAACCCCATCCCAAGTCATTAACATTGCACATAGCATTTTCTATAACATTCCCCCTGGGACACTTCACTGTGTTCCTTTCCAGCACTGAAAAAAATGCTCAGGATAAAGTTTAGACACTTGGAGCCTTCTGCTGAATTTAAATGGCTGTACAAGGAATCCATGAAACAAATGAAGGGACAGATATCCTATTTTCTTCCCAGAAAAAAAAAAAAAAAAGCAAGGCCTTTTAGTTCACTGTCTTTCTTCATGTCGTCTTTTTATCACAAGTGTGCACTGATGACACTACTTTAATGCAGTCTGTTCCAAGAGATTAAATTGAATGTCTGTGTAGAGTTTCAGGGCTCAGCAGCATAGCATGGCAGCTTCGTTTCACATCTCCGGGACACTGGGCAGGCACAAAAATAATTGCAGACTCAAAAACGATCAAGGAATGTATCCCGGCTGCAACAGATGCTGTATTAAAAGGAAAGACAAAAGCCAAAGTGCATAATGAATTTTAAAAGATTTCTTTATCAAACATGTCATTTGTTTGAAGGACTGAATTGCTGGCATCAGATGTGGCAGATGAGCTTGTTACCAAAGTGAAACATGAGGACTGCTATGCAATGGCAATTGATGAGTCAATTGAAATCACTGATGTTGCTCAAATGCTCATCTTCATTTAATATGTCAGTGGTCAGAAGTTAACCAAAGACCTTCTGGTTTTGTTGCCACAGAAGCAAACCAAAGGCTATAAAACATGGTGTGCTAGCACCGAACCTCAGAGCCCCTAATACACTTAATGGGAGATGACACTCCAACCACACTTGCCTGTGAAAAATAATTTCTGACATAGCCCTAACAACTGAACTCAGGCTCGTGAGCATCAGTGCCTTGTCCATCAAACCATTCTCTCAGCAGCATTAAAAACAAGATATTAAAATGGCATTAGATTACCCAGAAACACAGTTATTTGTCTAAGGCTGACACCAATTCTTTCAGCTGATTATTTCAGCACTCTCTTTATGGGGATATTTTTGAAGGAAACAGTTTGCCAAGTACTCAGTTGCTTTGCTGGTTGATGAAAATACAACTAATGTTTGTAAAATACAGAAAACTATTTTGAAATTCTTTCCTCCTCCAAACAAAAAAAACCCAAAGCCAAAACCACAGAATAAAGCAAAAAAAACCCAAAACAAAACAAACAAATAAAACCCCACAACACAAACCCCCCCAAAAACATTCAAACAACACAAAACCCCAAACATATTTTCTCCATCCTTCCTAGCCATTTCTTGGTTATCTGGACTAATTTCTTGGTCTTGATACAACAAGCCTAAATAATCTTGGAAAATCTTTACGAGTTGAATTCTTCTACTTTAGAAATCCAGAACAATAAAGCAGAAGGCGTGACTTCATACAAACCAGTTTTCAACACAAGCACCCATCTGGATTTTTCACTAGAGAAAAGAGCAAACTGACTGAGAGAGTGTAAAACCTCTCTCTGGGTCTTTCAGACATGTTTTGAAGATTTTAGTGCAGACAGGCAAGTCTCCTCTGAGCTTGGTAAACAACCCCTGGCTAAACTTGCTGAGCACACACAGGCAGATTTAACTAGTTGGGAAGAGCTTTCAGCATGGTTTGCTCTACCGGCTGCACTGCAACTGTTTTTTTCTGCCCCAATATTCCCACCTCCCCTGCTGGCAGGGTCAAATGGGAATGAGAGGTTAGCAGTCCGGGGGGCTGGGGCTGGCACCCACAGGGCTGACAGCAGAAGTTGCTCTGTGTCTAAAGAGACAGAGAGCAGTCCCTGTGCCTCTGCCAGGACCAGCATGCAGTCTCAACCCAGCTGCAGCACCATGCCTGGTAAACTCCCTGGGATTCGTTAAAATGAGGCTTTTCTAATATGCTAAAGATGACAGACCTCAAGTTGTCATATATTAAAATGGTGCGTAAATTCCTTCCTCTGAGTAACCAATAATGGGACAGAAATCCTTGCCAACTCCAGTCTGTCCCTCCTGCCAAGGATTGTTTGAGCTCAGCTCATCCCAAGTGCCCCCGTTGGGATCCAGATATAGATTAACACAGTTCTGAAATGCACAAGGGCCACAATCATGCAAGGCTTGATCCAGCCCAGACTGGAGTCCATGGAAAGGTCTGCATTGACGTAAGCGGATAGAGCACAGCACCACCGCTCCTGCTGCTGAGAAACCAACCCCCGTCCCTCGGCCAGGGCAGGACCCACTCGTGGCCTGCAAGGACGGAGGGCAGTGGGAGCCATGGGGCAGCAGGAGGGCAACGACAGCTCCCTGAGGGTCCCTCTGCTCCTGAGCCTGGTGGGCACGAAGCTGCCTGCAGGACAGCAGCCCGTTCTTTGCCCCTTGCAGCTCAGGCCGGGCTCGCCAATGGACTCCGCCACCATGCCCACCCCAAAGCCACGGCACGGGACCGGTGCCCACGCACTGCAGCGCCCACGGCCCTGCACGGCTGCAGCGCCGGAGCCGAGCGCGCCGTGTGGAGGGTCCCTCAGCCCAAGACACACGCTGCTTCCCGTAGGCCAAATCCTGTGCACGTCTCCAGAGACTCTCACACTTTTGTGGGGGCTCTGCCTGAACAGCCTGCAAATGCAAAAGGCTCAGCTGGGTGTATTCACACACAAGGACAAGGAGCAGCTCCTCACTGCTGCACCAGCCTGGCCGCCTTTCACTCCGCTATTCCTCCTTCGCCAACCCACATCTCTTTTGTTCCTCCTTTCCTCATTCCCACGTTTTTGTGCTGCCCTCCCAGGCATCCCCTGCGCTACCCAACAGCCTGCTCTTCTACACTCTTCTCCAAGTTTACTTCTCAGCCATCATTTCTTTGGGATTTGCTGCAGTCAGAGGAGCAGGAATTGAAATGGGGAAATACCAGCCTTGGGGCCCTCCCCCCTTAACAGTCTCTGGTACTGGTATAGAGCTCACTGAAGACAGTACCAAGCCAAGGGGGGCAGCATTCATGCATGCAGCAGCCCCCAGCTTGGGGCCTTCTACTCTATAACAGCAATAAAAAACTGCCCATTCAAGTCCTTTGTCATAAAGATTTCCATCCTGGCTACAGCAAGTGCAGATTTATTGGTGGGAGGAATAGTAAACAGCGTGCGCGTGCGTGTGGATGTGCCAGCGCACCGGGGCTGTGCCTCCACCAGAAACTCAGCACAGCCAACACTAAGTATAGGACTAATATAAAATGGGTTCTCTGGTACATTAAAAAAAAAAAAAAAAAAAATCTCATTTGGCACCTGATTTCATGACATCCACAGCACAGGCAGAGTTTGGTGGGGAGGCAGGGATGGAGGAGAACTGAAGCCAAGAGACAGCTGCCTACGCTGAGTCTGAGGAATCAGATACCTGCCTTATTATGAACAGTGATGCACAGAGTGGCCTCTGCTTGCTCACAGGCCTCCACTCACGCAAGCTAAACTGCACAACCTGTGTCCACTGCTGCCTGCTTCCATCCTATGGAAAGGCGCAGCCTCGCCCCCGCGCTGAGAGCCCTGCCAAGGGGCAGACCCCAGGCCTCCCACCCCAAACTTCCTGCTGCAGCCTTCCGTCCCTTCCACAGAGGCACACAGAACTCTTCCACGCTTGTTGACACGTCAAAATAATACTTTGCTAATGATAAAATCAGCAGCCGCATCTTTTGTTGACTTCTGTAGGAATTTTGCCGGAGAAAGGATGGCAGGACACGACTCCAAGCTCGCTGAGTGACATCTTATATTTTCTAAACCATCCTCAGATTTTTCATAACATCCAGCAAGCAAGCTGCTGACAGATCAGGATGGCTGCCTGTTTGTTGGGCAAGAATACTTTGCGATTCAGTAGAATACCAAATTTGGTAGAATGTCTTCCACTTTGGTAGAAGATACTACAAACAACTGTACATTTTAACACGTTTTCACATTACACATCATTCATGCTGGGGAGGGGGTGGTGATCGCTCTGTGCAGACAGCCAGCAATGCTTCCAAGAATGAAAATGTTCATTGAAAGATAATGAAAACCAGATATTTAGTAACATTTTCATTTTGCATGTTTAAATATTTATAACTATGTTCATAAAACCACGTTTGCTCTCCTAATGCTCTAGTGATTTTGTTTATGAAATGCAGTATTTCTCCAATGGTCCTTCCTTGCGTCAGCCTCTCCACGGAGCGTGATTTAGTCCCGTTGCTGTACTGACAACCAGCTTTTTTGTAAAAGACTGCTCGAGATGAAGAACAGAAAACTAACAAAAAGAAGAAAACATATTTTCAGAGCATTAATGTTTCACTAATATACATGTGATTTTATACTTTGTAGGGGGCATTTATGCCAGTTTAATTCTTTCAGAGCAATTTATTGTCAATCTGGAAGGGAACTATTTCCTAATCTACAGCAAAATTACAAGATCTAGAAATATAAGTGTGATAAAACTAAGGTGCAGATATAAACTATTGTTTTATAATTTTTTTTCCCTAGCTTGGATGAAAATTAAATAACAACAAAGAACTTTGCTTCGATACTGCAGTCGCTCAAGTTTGTGTTACAAATTTCAGGAGTTTTGAATTACAAATTTTTATAAAGCTGATCAAGTGGACATAGTCTGAAATTGGGACTATTAGAAGAGCCCACCGTACTCTTCTCTCCTGTCCTCTGACTGCAGACATCGTGACGTAGCTTACAGGGTCCATCCTGGTTTCATGTTAAGCATACAGAGAAACCATGGCTGTGAGACGAGGCTGGCAGAGCTCAGCCCCACAGCAGGACCCAGTAAGTTCTTATCAAATCATAATTCTTAAAATACCCCATGTAATCTCATAGCTGAAAAAAAGAGCTAAGATTTAAAATTTTTTTAAAATTTTCTCCTTCATTTTTTAAAAAATATTTCCAGCCAGAGATTTTTTAAAGGGCTGGGGAACTCCTCTGAAATCAAGTCCTCAGCAACATAAAGTGAGCACCAACAGAAAGGGGTTTTTTTTAACCTCAGCCCAGCATCCTCCCAAAGGTACGGGGAGTGTCCTCAAGACATATTTTCAACTCCTTTGGTCCTTTGCCTGCCTTCTTCTGCATCAGCAAAGAACAAAAAGGAAACAGAAAGAAAGTAGCAGATTGCAATGACACATTGGTATCTCATTTTAAAAACAAAATGAGTGCTGCAAAGCCATTAAAGTAAAACACTCTGCTTGCTTTATTATTTTAAAATACTCCTGTGGGTCAAGATTAAAAATTAAATATATATTTTACTGCTGCAGTTTTGCCTATTTTTACAATGTTGGCAACAGCCTAATTTTAAAAAATGTAAGTCAAGCTCTAGAATCATGAAATTACACAAAAACCCAAGCTCACTTTAAAACACACTTTTTAAAGCAAGTTAAGTGCCCCTTTGGCCTTGAAGTTGTCACCAGAAAAAAAAAGGGGGGAAAAAAAAAGGGAAAAAAAAGGAAAAAAGGGAAAAAAGGGAAAAAAGGGGAAAAAAAAGAAAAGGCAGCAAAATAAAATCTGGACAGTGAGGCTCTGAAAAATAGGAGAAAAATGAAAAGAAATTGTCGATTTCTTTTTCTTTTATAATCTTGTAAAATTGAGCAAGTCCATTTTAAGTGTGCCTGGAATAAGATTTTAAAATATTTATGATTCACAGTTTCAGAAAGTTCTTGCAGCATCTTCTTTCTAGCAAAAATAAAAATACTGCAGGGAAATGAGTATTCTGGAGAACGTCTGCCTTCCTCACAGGAGTCCTTGCACCAGTGAGCAACCAGAGACCAGTCCTTGCAAACTCTGCACTCTGCCCGAGTCAGAGAAACTTTATTCACATCGCCTGCTGCATGAAGCTTTTTCTCTTTATCAAAGATAATATCTGAGACCAAATTAAGGTTTTTCCTATAGTTAAGACTGAATTTCACCAATCTCAACACAAGCTTTACTTTTTTTCTTGCGTTTACCAATAACCCCTAAAAAGCTCAAGTCCATAGATTTAATAAATAGAAACAAAAAAAAATTATATTAAAAAAATTATTTTCAATAAGAACACATTGAAGTAGTGGAAACACTAAATCCAACAGCATTCTACTAACACAGGTAAAAAAACAGACAAAAAAAATTAAAATAAGGACAAAAGCAAACAAAACCACATCTTTCTCAGAACAAGAATTAAACTACGTAAACTACAGAAAGTGGCAAAAATACCTTAAGAAACAACAAACACCAGATTTTGCACTGAAATAATGTCTGACTGAAGCTGGGATGAATTTAAAGAAGGTACAGATTACTAAGTAATTTTATGTCAGGCAAAGACTGTATGCTAGTGCCCTGCTCCTCGAGCCTTTCCAGAGGGAAGTGGTTGTTCTCTGTGGCACACAAAAGCAGCAAACCCATGGCCAGCAGAAACCAAAACCCTGATGTTTTCTACCCTGCTGTGACCTGGCCAGCTAAAGGCTGCGTGTCAGGCTGCGAAGAAGCAGAACACCCTTTCTGCCCCAAAGCCCCGCTCTGCTCCTTCTGGAGCGCAGGGAGCACCGACATCCTGCACCTGCCTGGGCAGTCTCCACACAGGCTGGCGAGAAAAACACTTTGTCCCCTTCCCAAACCCTAGCCCTAGCCCCCTAACCCAAACCTAGAGGCTGCACACTTCTGCTCCCACAGACCAGTTGCTGGCAGAACAGAGACAGAGGTGCTGGAAGGCAGCTGGGTCCCCAGGCAGACTTCGGGACCTCTGCCCAGCCCCTCGCTCTGCCATGCCCGGTGCCCAGAAACCTGCTAGGAGCCATTTTGTAGCTGCAGAACCATCACAAGCCTACACTGGGATTATACAATGTTCTCAACACCAATAAATGCAAGGAAATAGCCCTATTCTGCATGTACCCTTTATGATCCTAGGCCATTAAGCTCTCCAGCTTCCCCAGCCTCTTCCCAGCCAGCAGCACCGCCGCTGACTTTTCCCCTCTCTGAGTTTCCCAGCTGTCCCAGGTCAAGATACCTCGCCCAGCGTGCACAGGAATGAAACCCCAACGTGCAGCCTGGGTCCCCCTCAAAAGAAACTCCACGTATCGCCGATTTCAAAGTCGAGCCTTGACAATTTCAAAGCTGCCACTACTGAACAAGTTGCCAAAACAAAATCATTCAGCTAAACTCTTTATTTTTTCCCCAGCCCTTTTTATTATCCCAGCTCTTTTTATTATTATTAAAGTTTCTTTTCACACAAACATTTGAAATGGAGAAACATTACCAAAGTATCAGCTAAAAGAAAACCTAAGCAGCACATAACCTTCTTCACTGAGAATAAAATTAGCATCTTAATATTAAAATATATCTGTGCCTCTTTTGACAACTGCCTCCCTCATATTCTGCAGGGGGATTTTCCATGACTAGAACAGAACAGATGTCTGTAAAGCCATCCTAAACCATCTCCTATCAGGTCTGCAGGGCAGGTCCTTGCTTTGCCATTCTCACTCACCACTGTAAGCTCTTACAAAAGCATTTTTACTGCCTGCAGTTATGTTCAGGTGAGCAGGCACTAGCAAGACAGATTATATTTTTATCCCATACAAACTGCACAGAAAGGTTAACTAAACGCCTTAGTTCAGGGGATGTACAGATTAGTCACTACAATACAGACTATTTCTTTCTGCATGCTCCATTATAAAATTAGATTTGTCAAAGAATACAGGCTTTCTCTGGAGTTTCACCTCTCCAAACCAGGAGTGCATATCTGCAGAAATATTTTCCTTACAGGTGATCACAGTAACAGCATAAATAACAGGGATGGCTTAGCAAACAGTCATGAAAGTTACTCTCAGTTAAAAAAGCTGTTGTTAGTACGTATGCTTTTAATCTGAGAACATTATATTAAAAAAATAAAATGCAAACACACAATACTACACCTTATCCATTGCTTTGGAGCTTTACAGCAAACAGATTTATTATAGGAACTTAATTCCTAGTGCCGTAAGGCTGAGACACTTGAACACAACCTGATCAAAATGCCTTCAGGACTCTGCCTTCACACAGTGTGCAACCACTACATGCTAATGGCAGGCACAATGCTTGAAAAAAAATTTGTTTTCAGAGGATTACACCAGACACAGAGACAGATATGCAAAAACAATGACACCAAAGGAATCAAAATATTCATGGCTCATAAAGCATGGTAGAGATGGAATGGCTCCAGTTCATCGCCTGCCTCTGCTTAGATTCGTTATAGCACAATGAATCAACATTACCCCTTTAAGAAAACCATCCCGAGTTGTGTTTATCTGGGGACAAATCCACCTAATCCGCTCATACAAGCAAGCACAGCAACTTCAGGAGAGCTGCCAGTCTGGAAGAGGACAGCAGAATACGTCCCCTGTTTGTGAACAGTCCTGGGACTCTTCTGGGGTGTGACACAAGTCCCATTTATCATGACACACTAGAAGCTGAGCTAACATGGCACCTGCCCTGCCAGTACTGTCTTGCTCCGGTCAGCTCTGTAATGCTTTTGCCTGAGCTGTGAGCACAGGTCCGCACTGCCAGACCCTGGCTTTGAAAATCATGAGCTGTCTTTCCCCAGCTACAAAACCAGCCTAAGACATCCAGGAAAGAGGATCTTTCCCATTCCAGAACTCTCCGTATCTCCCTGCAGCCGGCAAGGGTGAAGAACAGAGACTTTTTACTTCTTTTTACAGAAAAGCCCTTCTTATTTGTCCATGAAAGCTGAGTACTAAGCTGCAGGGTGAGACAGCTCTTCTCTGGCCTTCACTCCCAAGTCTCAGAGCCAGCAGCAGCTGGTGGGGCAGAGGTGCTGACAGCAGCACCCACCAGCACACCGTACCATGCTCAGGAGGCATGGCCTTCCTGCCCCACCTCACGGTGCTGTGCTTTGCAAGCATTTCAGAGCCAAGCAGGTCCCCAGCCCCTTCTATACCCATCCCAAATCCGTTGCTTCACCTCACACCATACACACACACATAGAGCTGCACCTGCCCAATTTATGCCCCGTTTTTGGAGGGCTGCAGAATGGCCACGGGGGACCCAAGACCTCAGTGGGGTGCAGTCAACAGTTTGCTCCACTCTTCCCCAAACTGGCTGCAAGCCCTGTTTAGATGGGGAGGCCCCAGGGTGGGGGACCGGCTGTGACCCCAGGGAAGCCAAATGAGCCAGGATGCTGTTTTTAAGTCCTGGCTATAAAAATGGCAGGGGCAGTGCTGCCTCTTGAAGGAAGCACCTGTGGGGGCAGGCAGGAGGGCAGCTTTGCCAGCACGGCCCAAAGCCCCGGGGACCAGCCAGAGCCACTGTGGGGCCGGAAAGGGCCAGTGCACTGATCCTCCAGTGGGGCCGCTACTCCAGGGTCGGAGATGCTACATCCTCCCGGGCACGGCTCCCCAAGACGGTCAACCCCAGCCACAGCAGAGCCCCCGCACTGCGAGACAGCGTTTCGGGGCCCGACAGCAGCAGGACCCGTCCCGAGGTGCTCCCGCAGAGCCCTGCACGCCCCGCGCCTCCCGGGCTCCGAGCAAAGCAGTAACGAAACCGAGCCTACCGGCACGTTTTTCAAGCCTGGCGCGGTCCGGAGCAACGCAGACACGACCCAGGTGGGTGTCCGAGGAAAACCCGACGGCCCCCGGCGGCTCCGCTGCTCCTCGCCCGCCGCGGTGCAGGGCCGTCCCGCTCGCCCCCCGGGAAGGACCCGGGCCGGCAGCGCTCCGCGTCCAGCCCCGGGATCGGCTCTGCGCACAGCGAGAGAAAGACTTCACAGCAAAAGAGAAGCAGAGATCCATGTCTAGCCGGGACACCTCGAAGGGAACTATTTTAAGGGGCCAGTGGGGAGCTCGGGGGATTTTTTTTTTTGTTTGTTTGTTTCAGATGTGCAGCCACAGAGGCTGCAATCCACCTTTCTCCTGTCCTTTTCTGCCCGAGAAACCTTTTTTGCTCTGTTTTTCTACTTTTGGAGGAAGAAGAGGGTACATTTGTTCAAATGTAAATTTCAAAGCATGCAGGCTTCCGCAGGTTGCCCGCCCGACCGGCCCTTGCGGCAACAGGAGGCGATGGGCCACCGCCCGTCCTTCCACTGTGCCCCCAGTCAAGTTCAAGACGGGCCAGTCTGGGGTCGCCCCCGGTCAGCGAAGGTGCGGCGCCCGTAGTGCGGGTCCCTGCCTGCCCCCGGGGCTGGGGTCAGCCCGCGGCAAGTCCCTGCCGCCGGAGGGAGGATGCGGAGCCGTGCGGCCGGGCTGGCCGCGCTCCGCCGGTGCACGAGGCCGTCGGCGTTCCGGCCGCAGCTCCGCCCGGCCCGCCGTCAACCGGTGCCTTCCGGCCGCCGGGTGCACCACGATTTGCCGGGGAGGGGCGGCTTCCACCGTCGCTCTGGTTGCTTGGGGCTCCTGTGTGATGCCGGAGAAGTTTCTCGGGTGAGATGTTTCATCTCGATCCCTTTTCTCTCCTGAGGACGGGAAGGCTTTTCCGCATCCTAGTCAGAAATAAAAACAAAACAAAACAAACCAGACAATAATGGAGAAAGTCCTGCCCGCCCCGAGGTCGCGCTGGGCGCCCCCCCGGCAAGCAGCCCGCTGTCGGCGGGCCGGTCCGGCACGGTTGCCCGGCTCCCGCACCCCGGCGCTGCACCCGAGTGCGGCGGGCGCGGCGCTGCCCCGGCCCAGTACTCACCGTCGGGACCTCCCCGTCGAGGCGGCCCCGCTGCCCCCCGCGCTGCTCTACCTCGTCGGCGCCGTGCCCCGACCTCGCCCCGCTCGCGAAGCTGGCGGGGGAGAGAGGCCGGTGGGCGGTGGAGGGCGGGGACAAAGGGACAGGAGAAAGCGGCGGCGAGGAGGAGGCTTCCCCCGGCATCGCCGGCTCGAAAACAACGGCCTGGCCCCGGTGGCAGCGCCAACCGGCACCGCGACGGGACCAGCGGCTGCCCCGTGCCCCGGAGGAGGTCAAAAACAGCTCTTTCCAAAACAATAAACTTTTAATGCTAAAGCAGTTATAACCAAAAGCTGTACAGAGTTGGACTTTTTTTGTTCGTTTGTATTTTTTTGTTAGAAAACAATTTTTTCTCCCCCATAAATATTGTTCAGTTCCCGGCACTTTGTATCAATAATTAAATTACGAACGATAAATATGGCATCATGGGTATGTATTTACAAAAAAAGTTATTACAAAAAGGCAACTGTTATACTAAACGTCACAATCTGGGCAGAATAAACACCACATCCTCATCCTGAAAAATACTGACCGACCCCATCAGACGAGAATACATTCACAAGTGTAATGCTTGGAGAGAGAAAGAGAAAGAGAAGAGCAGAGAAAGAAGCAGCAGGAGAGCTAGAAAGGAAAGTTCAAGACATAACAGGACTTTGGCACGGTTTAAGACTGTAAGTTTTAACAATCACCACTAAGGCGAAGGAGAATTTTCATTCTCATGTCAACATCCCACCGAAAGAAAGAAAAACAAAACAAATTAAGAATAATAAAATAGTGGGGAATTGGAGGAAGAGAGACGCAGGCAAGGAGGGGAGGGGAAAAAAAAAAAAAATCAAATAAACGACTGTGACTGAAGAAAATGACAACAAAGAAAAGAAATCTAATCCTGAGAAAAGGACATGGCTAGTCCAGCGTCTGGGCTTGCAAAAAAATAGTAATAATTATAATATAATAATAAAAGACCCCCCTCCGGATCCTGGCAGTTAAGTAGGTGTAGCCCTATGCGGTCGTCGGTGTGGAAACTCCATTTCCGTGGGAGCGAGCTGCAGTTGGCTTGGTTTGTCCTTTTTCTTTTTTTTTTCCTCGTTCCCAATGCATTTGGTCCAGTCTGTGTCCGGGCAGCAGCTGCCTTCACACATACCACTCATTAAAATTGGGGGGCAGTCCAGGGTTGTGGCCAGGGTTACTCTGAAGGGCAGCCGGCGGCGTTTTAGTGGAGTCCTTACTGCCGGAGGAGCCCACCGCAGGCGGGGTGGAGGACTCGTACCCCGAACTGGCTGCAGGGGAAGAGTCCGACCCCTGGGATTCGTGCACCTAAAACCAAGAGGCAGAGATGGGAGCGAGCTCGGGGCCTCCGCCACCCCGCTGCACCAGGCTGGGCTGTTCCTCCGTGCAGGAGGGTCACTGTGGAGCAGAGGCTCGGCCCTGCCCGGCAATCAGGCAGTTCATGCCCGGCCGGCCACTGAGCACCGGCGACAAACGCCTGCCGGGGCCCCTGGACACTCCGCTGCAGCGTCCTGGTCAGGGGGGCCACAGCATCCCAGCACGAGGGGCTGCAGCCACAGGCCGGGTTGCACTTGCACAGCCTTCCAGCACTGAGCCATGCTCTGCAAACTGGGCAGCGCTTGCACCGGTGGGAGCACAAAAAGAAACTACGCCATTTCCCCGGGCTGTGCTCCAGCCACAGCCTAGACAGCGGGGACCACTCAGGCCGTGCTGGGAACATGGAGCTCAACTCTGCCCTGCTCTGGGGGAATGAGCCCTGAGCACACCAGCGACTGAGCATCACTGCTCAGGGAGGAAAGGGCTGGAGCACCGGGGTGATTTACCTTCATGTGTTTCCTAAGTGAGCTGGGGTGGGTGTAGGATTTGTCGCACACCTTGCAGATGTAGGGCTTGTCCGAGGTGTGGACGTGCATGTGTTTCTTCCTGTCACTGCTGTTGGCGAAGCGCCTGTCGCAGCCCTCAAACTCGCACTTGAAAGGCTTCTCACCTGTGAAATTTAGAGAGGGTGAAGGAGGGCCGTTCCCCTCTCCATCCCCGCCCGCCTCCTCCCAGGACATCTGCCTTGCTCGCCCCACCTTAGGGATGCGCAAGCACCCCAACAAATGAAAAAGGGGAAGATAGACAGCAAGATTTGTTACGTGTCCGATAAATTTGGATCTGCCTTTATTACTTTTAACTCACCTCCCGCCAGGCCCACGCTGGGCTCCAGCAGGGAAGGCGGCTGGGCGAGCTTGGGGAAGGAGAAGACCCGAGATAAATTCAGCGGCTCAGACAGCTTTACAAGACCTACTCGATGATACGAGCCAAAGTACGTTTGCTTCCAGCCTTCCCCCTCTCTTCCCTCCACCCACGCAGGAAGGCTGAAGGAAAGTCGGGGCTGCAAATAAAAATACTTTGACAAAACTATCGCCGATTTAATTAGGAGAGACGCCAATCAGGTCTAAAAATAAAAAAGGAGCGGAAGTCACCGAAAATGAGATTTCATTAGCATTTCTATGGTTGCCTCAGCACAGGCGCTCAGGAGGCCGAGAGCGGAGGCAGCGCTGCGCACCTCGCGCGCCGGCGGCCGCCGGCCCGGCCCAGCCCGTCCCCGCAGCCCCGCGGAGCCCTGCATCCCGGGTGGGGCAACACACGGACACGGGCCTTACCTGTGTGCGTTCGCTTGTGAATCTTGAGGTTCTCGGAGCGGGCAAAGATCTTGCCGCAGCCCGGGAAGGGGCAGGGGAAGGGCTTCTCCCCCGTGTGCACCCGAATGTGGTTCACCAGTTTGTATTTCGCCTTGAAGGACTTGCCTTCCCGCGGACACTCGTCCCAGTAGCAGATGTGGTTGTTCTGCTCCGGCCCCCCGACGTGCTCCATGGTGACATGGGTCACCAGCTCGTGCATGGTGCTGAAAGTCCTGTCGCAGCTCTTCTTGGGCCGGCTGAGCTGGCTCTCGTCGAGCCACTTGCAGGACAATTCTTGCTTGATGGGCTGGCGCATGTACCGAAAGAAAGCGCCGGGGCCATGGTGGTGGTGGTGGTGGTGGTGGGCCGCCACGTTCATGCCCATATTCATATTCATGTGGTTGTAGTTGTGGAACTGGGCGCCGGCGTAAGGGTCCGTGCGGGGGCTGGAGACGGCCCGGTAGGGATCCGGCCGCCCGAAGAGGTCCCCGCGCAGCCCCAGGTGCATCTGCCCGTTGTCCACATGCCCGTTGGGGGACGTGTGGCTCGGGCTCTGCTCGTGCAGCCCCGGGAAGAGCAGGTAGCCCGGGGTGTCCGGGATGCCGCCGGGGCCGTGCAAGCCGCCGGGCGAGCCGCCGAAGAGCCCGTGTTGCGCTGTGCCGGAGCCGGCGTCCGCGATGCCGGAGCCGCGGTTGCGGAACAGAAAGTCGCGGGTGGAGTTGAAGGCGGCGGCCCCGCCGTAGGATGGCACCTGGCCGGCGTGGTGGTGGTGATGGTGGTGGTGGCCCAGGGCGCTGGCGTAGCCCGGCGCCTGCGGCGTGAATGCTGAGCTCTGCCCGGCGGCGAGGTCGTGCGGGGCCGCGTTCAGCTTGAAGGCGGCGGCATGCGAGGAGTCCCCGAAGGGGCCCAGCCCCATGCCGCCGCCGGCGGCATCGCGACCCGGCATCTCGTGGTGGCGGGGCGCCGCGAAGCCGCCCACCCCCAGGGCCGGGAACTGCGGCCCTCCGTCCAGCAGCATCGTCATGGGCGCGGGGCCGTCGGCGCGGCAGCAGCCTGCCCGCCTCCCCCCCCTCCTCCCGCCCG
>VWPU01017280.1:0-23100 GCA_013398955.1 Callaeas wilsoni
CTCCTCCTCCTCCTCTTCCCGCTCCCACCCTCCCATGTGGTGCCTCAGCACCGGCAGCGCTTCGGGTGAGCAGCGAGTGACCTTCGCGGGCCGGGCCGGGCCGGGCCGGGGGATCGCCGTGCCGCCCGCCCGGGGAGCGGCGGTTGCGGTGCCAGAGCGGCTCCCACTGAGGGCAGGAGCTGCCGCGGCTCCCCCTCACGGCATTGCCCGGCCCCGGGGCGGGCTCGGGGCGCGGGGGGATCCGAGGGGGGCGGAGGGGCCGCCGTGTCCGTGTCCGTGTCCGTGCCTGTGTCCTGCCTCCCGCCGTCCCTTCCCGCGGGCGCCGGGGCAGCGCCGGGTCCCGCCCGGGCGGGCTTGGAGGGGGGGTTGCGGAGATTTGGGATCGGGGGTCCCACCTGCCCCCTTGGAGTGCTCGGGTCAGGCTTGCAGGGGGCTGCTTTAGCGCGACCCAGCTTTAGGCCCCGTTGTTTATCCTCAGGCTCCCGTGTGTCCATCCCGTTGCGTGGAGTTGTTGTGGGGCTTGTGTCTGCCTTGCCGTGACTTCTTTGTGATTTCTTTGATTTTTGAGCAGCCATTTCTTCTATCAGAAGAGGACCTGGCATTAATTGTAAGACAGGTTTTTTAAATAGAGAAGGAGGGTAGGGAAGTTGACAACTCCGCCTTCTAAACCAGAGCCTCCGTGGTTTTTTCAGGTTGGCTGCTGGGTGGGAGCTTTTTCACATCCATGTATAGAATAGAAACTACACTGTGGGCCTTGGCTGAAGTCCTCGTGTACTTTCCAGGGGTGTTTTTCTTATAACTGAAGCTGTTTGCACTGGATAAAAATCGATAGCTGACCTTTTATGTGTTGGATTTTGGATGAATTTTCGTGTCTGTTTCTACGTTTCTTCTTAGTGTGCTTCTGTATCTGCTGCAGTTTCCATTCACAGCTCACGATTATGTAAAGCTTTCCGTGTTAAACAATATATTCATTCAAGATTCATAACGCAGATCCTCTCTTGGACCACACAGCTCCACAGCATCGTTATCAGGTCACTGCTTCCAGCTGACCTGTCTCACCGAGGGATCGGGATGTGGCATGTGTGCTGTCAAGTGGTGGAAATCAGTCTCATTCTGAAACAGCCTTTACTGATTCTTTCATCCATTTCAAATCCTCACTGCTGAAATACTCCCATTAATGTGAAGTTATAAAACTTCAGCCTCCGGCAGCTGGATTTGCCTTTGCTGGCAGTGAAAGTGTTTGTAATTGTCTTTCCATGTAGGCACGGATGGGCAGTGACTGAAGCATGTCCTGCCCTTTGGTTACAGAGATACTACAGGGGCCATCCTCCGAAATTTTTTATCTCATTGATATTTCTGAGAAGTTCTAGGCAGCATACTTCACATACTAAGAATATTTTTTTGTTTGTTTTAGTGTTTCCTGTACTCTTTCCAGTAGCGCTTTTATCTTGACTCTGATTAATTGAAGTATCTCAAGTTACTTCAGAGTCTCCATTCTGTCAATGAAGCAGAAGAGAGGATGAGACAATGCTTTTGCCTCAATCAATATTACATTTAAATATAATGTACTTGCCTAGAAAGTTGTTTTGGCACTCCCTTGGTGCAGGAGAGAGCTTATCAGGCCAGAGTTTGGACTCAAAGCAAAATCTACATCTTCATGTTTTTAAAACAAAAGGTCCCCACTATGACTTTCTGCTCATTTCATGTATTTATTTTTACCCTGTAGTGATTGAACCATCCCAGAGCCATTGTGGCTTTCTAGCATGCTTGTTCTAAAATTCAAGTAGCTATAATTTCTGTTTTGATAGTAAATTATTGTAGGTGTTAGAGTTCTCATTTTTTTCCTGTATATTGATTCTTAAATATTGACTTTCTAGAAGTGCAGAGGAATGTTTTTGTTAATCTGACCACAATTTTGACTTGTTATAGTCAAGTTTATTTTATAAAAACTACCATGTTGGAGTGTGGCAGAATAAATGCTTTTGGATGAAAATAAAATTTAAAAAACCACATAAATTAAATTACTCTGTTTTGGAGTGTGATGGGATTATTGAGTACATTTAGTATGGAGGGATCTGGAAATACTAGAAAATGCCTGAAATGAACTTACTAACCAAGTCTCTGATTATTAAATCTGTTGTTTTCTTAGGTGTACACAGATCCTGGACATTTATTTTTAGCTGAGTAACCTGTATCCTGCTGACCAAGAAACCAGATTTAAATTCTCCCTTTTAGTTGTGTTTGGGTTTTGTTTTTTTTTTTTTCCCTTCCTCACTGGAAGAGCTCAGCAGTGGCTCCCTGTTCACTTCAGTAAGTATTGCTTTGAAAATAATACTCAGCTTGTCTAAAATCTTGTTAGATTTAGCTCTATTTGAGCTGGTGTAGTTGTTGAAAGAGAAATGATCCTGGCAAGGATTTTGAGGGTGTGATTTCTTCCCAGAAAGGAGCGGGAGGAGCATCGCTTTGGAAACCGTAAGAAATAGCAAAATTGGAAAGGAATGGATAAAATAAGGGTTAGGATATGTGTTTAACACACCAATGAAGGCAAGATTACAAAAATAAGCTTTCTCTCTGTCAGTGACTGGAACTACATTTTTTCCTCCTTCTCCTTTAAGTAGCTAGAGATGAAGTCTTCTGGTTGCTCAAACCCAAACATTGTTTCAAGCTTCCATTCTGAGATGTGTTTGTGACAGCCCACATTGACTGAAAAATTTTGCCATCGTAGCTCTATTGAGAGGACAGAGATCAGTGCCACTCCTTGTTTTATCAGTTCAAGTAAAGTACAGTTAGGACAGGTTGAAGATGTAGTTCTGATGTAGTCCTGATGTGCCTCTTCAGCTGGCTTGTCATCACTGGTGTAATGAATATCTGGCTATAATTAGCATTTTAAATTCCTACACGTTGTATCAACTGCCTTTATATTTTGTTCAAAACAAAAAGAGTTGACCTGGACACCAAAGTTAACTTTCTTGGAGTACATTAGATGGTTTTTCCTTAGTGTAGAAACCAGAATAATAAACTGCTTTGTGTTACGATCAGTGAATTTGCCACTCATGTCCACAGCCCCTTTAACTGCCTTGTTTTGTGCCTCTGCTTTTTTCCCAGATGACACTGTGCTGCTAATGGGTGTAAGTAAATTAGATGTCTTGTACCGAAAGCTTCTCCTCACTAAACTTTTCATCAGAGGATGGGGAAAGCCGGAGGATCTGAAAAGGTGACTTGTTAAAAAGTAACAGCATAAATGATATGTTACATTAAAAGAAAAAAACCCAAGCCTTGAAGTATCAACAATAATTGCTACTCTGTATTTAAAATACCAAAAGTGTTTGAGTTTGTCTTGTTCGGGGAAATCAAATGTGCTTCCATACCAAGGGAGTAACTGGACTTAAAAGTAGTCTTAAAAGGGTTTGCAATTTTTTTTCTGTTTAAAGAGGTTCTTCTTGAGAGAATGTCTGTGTGTCAAACTATATTTTTCACTTATGTTTATATGATGACCTACTTCAAGCAGCATCTCTGGAAGTGTTTTCTAAAAACAAAACTTGATTAATTTCTGCAGAAGAATTGTTTCTGTTTAACATTAAAGTGGCTCTTGCTGCCTTTCTGTAACTTCCTAATGAGTTTCCAAAGTGCCAGATTTAATCAGAAGTTTCTCTCACACCCCAAAGTAGTAAACTCTTTCTTTTTAGATGTCTTGAAAATAAAAAAAAAAAAGAAAGAAGTACATCTTAATTTTTAAGCATTTTATTATTTTTATGAATTACCATTGAGATTAACACCTGGAAGTTGAGCACTTTTATTTCTTAAGTTTAAAAATGAAGCAACTATATATATATTCTGCATCATGCAGTATTTAAATAGGATATGATAAATCTGCATTTAATAAGCTCTTGTGTATATGAAAATCAATAAAGAAAACTCTGACAGCTACTGAAATAAAATTTTGTGCATTGTGGATAGCAGTGGAGTTTGGTGGGAGCTTGTTTTTTGTTTTGCAGTCCACCTGAAAGATCTGATCTGGAAGTGGCACTTGGCTGCTTTGTCTGCATCTGTCACGCTTTACTTTGTGTGTCTGTCTTCAGCTGATTTTTTTCTTTTAAGTAGCAGACTTGCCTGCAAAATGAGAATGTTGGCTTTGGTTGGAATAACCAAAGATGGTGGGGTTTGTTTTGATTGCAGCATTTCTGTATTCTATCTCACGGTGAATCCAAAATTGGATATTTTAATGTTATCAAAACCCTCTCTTTTAAAGACTTTTGGGTTCTTGGTGAGACATGGTGACGTTTCAGTGCCCCATCTCCCTCCAGTACAAGTGGTGTCTCTGTACAGGGGAGCTGTGCCTGATGCTGCTGTTCATCAGTTCCAGGCTTGCCTGGGCTCTGGAGGGAGATCACACCCATGCCAAACGGGAGTAAGGGAGTGTTGCTGATGGTAACAGTGATATCAGCTGCAGTTCCTCCTCCATTGAGGGGAAAAACCCTCTCCCACCAGACCAAAAGTGGGGGGGGAAGCAGGAGGCAAGCTTGTTGGTCTGAAAAGGGGAAGAAAGTTTTGTTCTGTGTGTTGCCTCTGACTGGGAAGAAGATGAGCTGTTTCCCAGCAGCCTGGCTTCACCTGGCTGAAGAAGGAAGAATGCTTTCTCCTCCAGACTCCTCACACTGGCTCGTGGGAGGAGGGTTTTTATTTGTGTTTGTTAATTCACCACTGTGAAGCTCCGCTATTAAGTTATTATTAATTTTTTTATACTTCAGGAATTAACTGAGATTGAATGACAGACTACCCTGCCTAGGTGTGATCTGAAATTTTATGTGCACACCCTTGATGTGATAAATGTTAATATCCTAACTCTTTGTCCTCAGCTCATTAGCAGGGGTTGAAATTCCTCAGCAGAGGCAAGATTTAGCCTTCAGTATCCACCTAACTGTAGAAAAAAGACATAAACACAGTATTTTTAGAAGGTTTATTGTCTAGTAAAACATCTCTTCATTAGCTTTCCCTCCACACTCACATCTCACATCTTTACCTTTACTTTCTCAGAAATACTTAATGCTCTTGCTGTTCTGTATAAGAAAAGCAAAGGTTATAAAGTAGAGCTATTTTTTATGTGGTGATAAACTGGATTTTCTTTCCATTCTTTGGGTTTTCTGTGGTCTTTGGGAGGTGAAGAGGTCATTCCTCTGTACTTTTCACTCAAAACTGTTCTAGTTGGTCAGGTAATGTGTGTATTTATGACCATAAGAATGAGCAAGTTATTCTTGGCATAGAGTATTTAAGACTGAGAGGGCCAATTTGAGGGTATGAGGTCAAAATCCCTGTTCAAAATAAAGCTGACTTCTTTGTTTCTTCAAGTCACTTGGCACTTCATTCACTTGAAAGTCCCTTGAGGATGAAGATCATTTCTCCTTTCCCTGGGCTATTTTTGCATGTGCTTAACTGTGAAAGCAATCTTTCACTTTGCTCCAGTAGGGATTTCTTACACTGCAACACACGACTGTTGCCTCTTCAGAATTCATGTCCTTCAGTAATCTTGTCCTCTCACTGTACACCTCTGAGAAGGGTTTTGTTTCATTCTCTCTGTGTGGCTCTGCAGCCCACTTAAGTAGCAGAAGAAGGCAACCAGATTTGCCCCTTAGCCTTCTGTTCCCCAGCCAGATACCTGAGCCTATTTTTTTTTAACTTGAAAGCATCCTATGGTAGCTACCTACCCTATGGTGGCCTGATTAATCTGTAAATGGAAAGCTGGCTTCATAACTTTTATTTGTTTGTGGCTTACCTTAGCTCCTGAAATTTTATATAAATATGTCTCTTCTTTTTTTTAGATTAAAAGTTGAATCTTCTCTACTTGTTTCCTTTCAACAGAATATTTGAATTCAGAAAGATTATTGGAAACAGGGAAAAATGCCAGACGCTGGTTTCGAAAGATTACCCGGTGTTCATTGACAAGGTACTTAAAAGCAAGAGATGATGTGATTTAACTGCATTTATTTCCCTAATGGTGTATAAAGGTGAAATAACTTGGTGCTTAACACCAGGCTACTTTTATAGGCTACTGGCAGAGAATGGAAGGAAACAGAGACTAGAGCAGTGCCTGTACAGATACTGTTTTTTTCTTTTTTCCCCAGTAGTACAATAGTTGGGGAGTGAGATGTCAAATATTAAAACTCAAAAAGTGTTCAAAACTTAGTCTGTGTTGTTGAATGTGTTTAAAATGGGACAGCATTTTAAATACATTTCTTTGATTCCTGTAAAAGGTTATTTAACAAAAGCAAAGTTAGAAACAAGTGTTTTGACCCTGCTGCTAACATGTATCCCTATATTTGAGGAGTAGGCCTCAGCTTTGGGGTTTTTTAAGCAAGATTTTATCCTATAACAAATTCTACTTTAGGAGATTTGTTTTCAGAGCAAGTTAAAGACTGACATAGTATTTATTGCTGTTGTCCCATTCTCTCTGCAGGTTGAGGGGCAATCTGACTGTAAAATCCTTGAGGGGCACTTCATTTCCCCCTTGGCTCATTGTGTCCCAGGTATCCTGCCAGTCGAATCTCTTGTAGCAAGGTAAGAGAAACCGAGAGGTATTTCTTTCTGAAATTAGTGCTGCAGAGAAATAATGGTCTATAAGTAGTTTAATTGTGCAACGAATTGATTGTAAAGCAAACTATCTGTAAAATATTTCAAACTGGGTTTTTTTGTACTATTGTGTTAAAATAGATTTGTTTTCAGAAGTGAAAATAAATCTTATTCTTGTGATAGTTCAATCTATGTATTAAAAAATCCACTAGCAAAATACCACTTTCTTTGTTTCTGCTTGTTTGTTTTTTTTTTTTTAGTGTAGAAGTGACATTGCACAAAGCTGTGGAGTACCCTGTGTTTTCTGAATTATTGGTTTGGATTTTTCCAAATGAGGGAGATGCTGGAAATGAAGAACAGTAGTTATTGTTTTATATGTAGCAGGAGAAGCTGTTTATATCAAAGCATATTATATTGTATTTGACAGAGTCATTCCAGCTTTCCATTTACATTGAATACAAAAATGTTATGTGTGTGATGAAGAAACAAGCTCATTTAATTGTGGCAAGAGAATCTGGTACCTTTCTTACGTGGGAAACAAATTAAAGAAAGAGCTCTCACAGAAAGCTGGAGGCTCCCTAACAGTGCTGGTTTCACACTAGCACAGCTTTGCAGATGAGGAGTGGGTTTGCAAAGGGAGCATAATTTCTGTTTGCTTTTAGTTTTGAGCTGAACTGTCAGTGATGATTTTTTCTTCCCAGACTTTGTTTGTTTAATAACATAAACATAAAAGTTTGTCAGCTCAAGTTGATACTGATGTAAATTTTGTCAGTAATACTGGTTGGTGTTTTTATATGTGTGCTTAACATTAAGGAATGTGTGAAAAAGGTTGATAGTCAAGAAATCAGTTCTGTTCCACCTCTCCACTGGTTAGAGAAAGAAACTGTCTGTTAACATTGTCAAACTAATTAGTGCCATAATGGAAAATACAATATGCTCATTGTTTCCTTATCTATGTTCTCTTGTGCTTTGTAGCCAAGTTATGATAATTGTTACTTTGGCCAGTATTGTGACAGTTTTGAAAAGCTGTACAAATTTCCCTCAAGATGCTTGTGCATTGTGTGAATGTTTTTCCTGAAGTGGAGCACTGTTGCAGGTAACAGTGCTCCATCTTGTGGGGAAAATAGTGGTGGCTCAGAAGAGATTTTTTTTTCCAGTAGTTAGACTGTAAATAACTTAAGCAGCAGAGGAAGACATTAATTGATTGATCCTGGGTGCATAGAATAATTTCATGGTTTGTATGCTGGGGTTTTGATATTTTTTTTAAATTTATTGCTCATCTTAATCTTCAATTTCAGCTGTTGTGCCTTCAGGAGAAAAATAGCAATGATGCCTAGGAGAGTTGGACATGCGTATTTAGGCTGCTCTTTATCTGAAGTTGCATTTCTCCACTCTGCAAAGTTTAAATTGTGGTGATGAGGTAGTAGTCTTTTTTAGGAACATGATCTTTCATCTTGGCTCCTTTTCTTGTTTGGCCTTTCTTCTGTCCTACTTTCAGATTCCTTTGTTTGCTGAATGTGTTCATGAAAAATGATGTTGCTGAATTGCTGGCAGTTTGCCTGCATGGGTTACAAATACTTTATTATGTTGTTTTTTGGCTTTGTTTTTTTTTTTAATAATTTCTCTTGATGCAGCTTGTAAATAGAAATACGTACTCTGCTAAAATAGGTGTTCATTTCTCACAGGTTTCAGTTCATCATACCCAGAAGATGGAATAGCAAGCACAGACCCGTGTGCATTCATTTAGCAGGCACTGGAGATCATGTGAGTGTGTAAAATGTAAAATTGATTATTACTGAGAAATTAAATTATCAACTTTTGTCTCACCTATACTGTTTGTACCTCTTGTCTTCAGCACTTCTGGAGGAGACGCACATTAATGGCACGGCCAATGATTAAAGAAGCCTCTATGGCTTCCCTGTTGCTAGAAAATCCTTACTATATCCTTTTGTGGAAAGCACAATAGTTATTCCTAATGTCCTCTCTGGAAGGTAGAAGAGTTACCACACTCATAAAATACCTACTTTTGGGATCCACTTCCAGTGAGTAGAAGCAAAGAAAGTATGACCATTTCGTGAAACACAATTCTGTGGTACCTCAGGTAACTTCTGAGAAACTTGCTATTACCACTTAAGATTTGGGGGTTTTTTTAAAACAGTTAAGTTTTATTCTGTCATCTCGTATAACAGTATTATTCTGTTTCATTAAATAGGATCTCGGGTTACACTTTTTTCCTACCCATATGTCTGACAACAGTAAAATGTTGCAGACTGCCTCATCAAAATAGATTGAATTTAATTTAGCGACAGTTAAACACTGGGAGTTTAAGTTCCAAATTTCAATTAATTCATGCTATTTATGTATATTATTTATTTTATCTATTCTTTTTTTGTTTTAATGACCAGTTTTGATAAAGCCTTTTTTACTTTCTTTAACTGGAGTCTTTTACATGGCTGTAGAAAACCTAAGGATCAATTGTAAGTATTCCTGTTACATTTATGGATACTGTGTTTTTAAAATGCTGCTTTTCTTTTTTTCTCTTTCGAGCCAAAAGTTGTCTAAACTTTGATAGCTTATTAAGAAAAAAAAGCATTTCAAAAACCACTTGTAACCTGCTAATGTGAAATGGTCTGCTCTTTGCTAAACTGCTTTGGGTGTTGTGTTAGGAGATCTCAGGGATCAGGAAAGTTTGCACAAGACGAACTTGCAGCATGGACTGAGATGCAAACATCTTGTGTGAGTACAAGCCAGGGCCATTTTATTTTCCTGACTCACAACTGCACATGTACAAGTGCTGCTGTTATATTTCAGTCAGCTGTGAATGATCTTTGCTCAGATAGTGTATTTCCATTATAATTGCTAGGATTTTGCTTTTCCAAGATCTTTTAAGGATTTACAGTCATGTGAATAAATCTAGTGTTGATTGGTTGTTAGTCAGGACAATATGCAATATTCAGTATTTTACAGGATTTGTTTCTTCAGTCAGTTTCTTAAATGTGAGTTTGGAAGCCTAATTAGGCAATCTTGGTTTTTTACTTTTTACATTTTCCAAACCACAGAAGTATTATCAGAATTCAACAGGATATGTGTCTGAGGCAAAGCTTTTAGTCTCCCAATATTTCTCAAAGTCCATATATGAGTTGGTGTTTTAATCCTTTTTAATCCTAACTTGGACATTTAACATGGCTAGAAGACACAGAGAAGGTGTTTTTTGTAAGATTATAGGAAAGTGACAGGAGAAGGCGTGTGCTGGAATACATCCATTGGTAGGTTTATTTCCAGTTATGAGCGACGTGATGCCAAAGAATAAATGAAATAACTCTGTTCTGGCTTGTCCAGTGTGTCAGCTTAGTAGATCACGTATCATGTAGAGAAGGATTGTTTCAAGGGAGGGCTGCTCAGTCTAATACCCCAACAGATAATTGTCACCCTCCAGTACCGGGTTACACAGCACCAGTGGCTGTAGTTAACATGCTGGTGCCAGTGTTCAATAAATACAGCAGCTGCAGAGGGCTGAGGAATCTCATAACAAAGCTGCAGGAAAGAGTTGCATTAGGCTGTAAATGCTGCTCTGCAGCAGCTATGCTCATTTCTGTGTGACTTCACAGTAGCTTTGTCCTTGTGCTTCAGAGTGTCGCAAATGTGACGGTGGCATGCTGGCAGGAGAGGCCAGGAGCCCTTTGTAACCTGGCTGTGGTACTGAAAATACTCAGTCTCCATCCCCAAGTTAGAGGTCTCTTATTTTTAGAGTCCTTCTGATGGCTCAGCCAAACAGATTTCTACTTTTTTGTGTGTCTTCTGTGTTTTAGTGCTTTGCAGTACACTGCCTGAATTTCTCAGTACCGTGACAAATTTCCCACTTTACAGTTTCAGTCTTACAGTGACACTGATGAGTGCTTCCAAAGCTGGCATACTGATTGCTCTTCAAATGTTGTGTGCAATTTTTCAATGATGTAAAACAGGTAAATAAGAAAAAAAAAAAGCTGTTTCTGTAAACAAGATAGTGTATGCCTAGGACTCTAGCACTTTTATTCTATTTCTAAAATATCTGTTACAGCTTCACAGGACAGAATACTGTTACTAATGAGATGCTAATGTTGGTAATGACTGTTTCTGAAAGACCTAGCTGTCAGTGATATTACATTAAAAGCATAGGCAGGTGTCTATTTCTAGTCCTCATTTGGATGAAAAATTACAAGTGCCAGAAAATCTGGGCTTGCTTTTTCCTCCTGTTGAATCAACTGGAGTTCAGCTCCAAAATTCTCTGGCATTGTGATTAAGCTGTGTATAAAAGTGTGTGTAGAATGATAAGAACTGTCAGAGTCTAATCTTAGAAAATAAACCCTCTATTTTCCTTTTCTGGGGAGAAAAGACGGTCATGTTTAAAAAATGTCTCGGACCTGTTTGTGATGGGAGGAGCTCTAATTCTAGAATCGGCAGCTCTTTTGCACTGGCTAGAGAGAGAAGGCTATGGACCACTAGGGATGACTGGAATATCCATGGGAGGACATGTAAGCTTTTATATCTCCTGTTCAGTAATTTTTGTTCTAACTTCTCATTTGATCATGCAGCATACGGAAATAATTTGTTTTACAGTGTTGATCTCGGAAGTACTTTAAAATAAACACTTAGAGTCATGAGAAACAAATTGTTGGCAATTCTCATGTTCTGTGGTGCTGAATTAGTGTAATCCTTAATATGTACTGACAAATCATAGAGCCCTTTGTCAGCCATCTCCCAGCAGGCTTAATAAGAATATAAACATCTCACATAATTGTTTTTTTTTTTCCACAAGGAGGAGGGGCAGAAATGTTTGCTGGAAGAAAGTCTGCACTGATTGATTGCTAATTCTCCCTCTTTTCCTCCTTTTTTCTTGCTTAAATCTTGTGTTTTAATGCATTGTGTGAAATACCCCCTCTTTGTAGGCATGCTGTAATTGAGGTGTCTTTTGGTGGCAGTTCTGTTCTCAACTCATCTCTTTTTTCCCCCTAATCAGGGATTTCTGTGGTGAGGTGGATAACACTTTTTGTGTGACACTGTGCATATTCAGAGTAAACCAGCAGTGTATCACTAAGGTGCTTGAAAGACTAATACACAGTTAAAATGTTACTGCTTGTGTCTCTGCAGATTATCACGGGTCTGTGAGACACAGGTGCAAAGCTTATTAAAACAACATACCTTTCTTTTTTTTGGTGTTAGGAGCTCAGTAAATAATGTTGGCAATGGTAGAGTTCACTGAAAGGAAAATATTCCTCTAAAGCACAGTTTTATAATTGTAAACGTCATAAATGTACAGAGCACCTTTGATTTACATCAACATCATCCTGCTGAATCAGCAACGTCTGTGAAATAAGTGATGTTTGATGTTGATCCTCTATAGAATGTGTTTTACAGTGGAAGGCTGTAAGCATTGATTCAGTTCTACTGATGGGGAGAGAGTTCTACTGCTGGAGAGAATCGGAACATCGATGTGGGGTGTTCTTATCGTTTTTTATTAATAAAAAATAGAATAGAATTATAGTTCAGTTGCATAAATCCACTTATCAGAACATCTAGAACAAACATGAGGTGTTTTGTATTAATAAAATAAAACTTATCAAGAACATACCATATAGGGAACTTCTGTACATTGAACTCAGTTGCTCTGGCTTTTTCTGGGATAAACAGGATAATCACAAAAATATGTTCTGAGAACTGATGCAAAAGTAATAATTCAAACTTAAAGGACAGAAAAAGAGTGCACTTAACATGTTGAATTACTTCTCCTTCAAATTTTGTTTCCAGTATACAAATTTTGAAAGTATAGAATTTTAACTAGTCCTTCTCATAGATTGCCTTTGTTTTGCCTTGAAATAAACTTGCAAGAGCCTGATGAAAAGCTTTATGGAAGTTTTTTATGGTTTTAAACAACTAATAGCTCATATTAGTGTTTATAATTATAATGATAACTAATGGAATTACAAATATAATTAATTGAATTATAACTATAATTAATGGAATGTTTAGTAAATATTCCATTGGCAATTTTTATAACCAAATCCCATTCAGCCTTGAAATGAGTGTTTTCCAGAGCAATGTTTATTTAAAAAAAAAATCACTGGAGAATGGATAGAAAGTTCTAAATAGGTGAAAGTATATCCAGCTGCCACAGTCTTTAACTCTTTGGCACCATGTGTTTCATAAATACAATATAAACAAAGAAATTGAAGATGAGAGAGTTCTTTTTACCATATTGTGAATTCAGTATTAAAATGTGTAATAAGTGCCTTTGATTCTAGATGGCTTCACTGGCAGTGACAAACTGGCCTAAACCATTGCCATTGATTCCATGTCTGTCCTGGTCAACAGCCTCTGCAGTCTTCACTACGGTAATTAACAAATTACAAAATACATTTTTTGTTAATATTTTGTTAATGTAATGATTGTAATCAGAAATGTAAGATTAAAGATTTGGGCCGGCCACAAGGGATGTGGGATTCCATGTCCTGTGTTATAATATGTGCTTATGCTTTGATTGCAATAGTTCTGAGGGCTGGCTGGGAACAGGGTTCCACTGAAAAAATCAGGAGAGGAACAGGTCCATTTCTTGCATGTATCATTATTTTAAAATGACCTCTGGGTTTTACTTGTGTAATGAACGCTTTTGTTTATCATCTCAGGGTGTGCTGAGCAAGGCAGTGAACTGGAGAGAGCTGGAGAAACAGTATTTTACACAAACCGTGTATGAAGAAGAAATCATTCAAATGCTTGAATATTGTGGAGTAAGTATGGTTTATTTTCCCTATCTGCTAATATTTACATGTGCAAATCTAGCAAATAATGTAACTTCCTTTTACTTCCACTAAAAGTAGACAATTGTTAGCTAGAACATACTTGCACGTTGTTTCTTTGTGCTTTTGATAAATTTAGTCTTTGAAGGAATAACCTGAGAAACAAAACGAATATTTTGGTTGTATAACAAGTGTTAAGTGTAGCCCTTGCTACAAGTTTTTCCTTTGATCACAGTGTAATCCGCAACATAAAATGCATTCAATCAAAATTCTGAGAAATGCCTTTTTTTCTCCCCTTGAGATTCTTTGCTTTGTGATAGTTCTTTTTCTAATACCTTATAGCAGAAGAGGAGCTGGGGTGCTGATAGTTGTTACTTGGGCACTTGCCATTTTAAGTCAAATACACTCCAGCAACACTGATGGAGAGGACAAAATGAAAATAAGAAACATTTTTCAAGACGTTCAGCTTGTGTCTCCCAAGTATTTAGAGACTGTCAGTCTTTCAGTCCTAAACCTAACATTAGACCTGGACACATATGTTCATTTTTCTATTATTATTATTATTATTATTATTATTATTATTATTATTATTATTATGTCATTTAAGCTTAAATGACTGTAATTACAAATTTAGAGTTTAATATAGAAAGAAAAACAATTGTTTTTATCACAAGCTTCTGTATATATATAAGTACTTCATGCATTTTTTTTAAGCTGGCAGAAATGTACAATGAAATTATCAAGAGGTTATGATGATCAGGATTTAATTGAGTGACCTGCAAGCTGAAAATAGAAGTGAGCAGTGCTGGTAGTGTCTTTTTTAATTTTTTTTTTTTTTTTTTAAATTATGAATTCATCTTGAAAATAAAATTAACCAACTGGTTTAAGGGAGAAACCCTTAACTGTTGTCTTTGTTTAGACGGATTCTTTCAAGATGGGACAAGACTTTGTGAAGAACTTCCCTGAAAGTGTGGACAGTCTGGCGGACATGGACGTGACTTCCAGGATATTCAGCTTTGAGTCCTTGAACGACACTGTATCTAAGGAAGCTGTTCACAGCTTTACCACAAATAGAAGTGCTCTAAGTGCCTCTTCAGAAAGACTCTTAATGCAAGACGCTCCTAAAATGCAGTGCATAAATCAAACCTTTTCGACCAGTAGCAGTAGCAATAAAAACTTAACCAGCCCACAAGGACACAGGATAAATGCAAGGAGAAAGAGTGACACTTTACAGAGAGAATCCTTAATGTTCATGAAGGGAGTAATGGATGAATGTACCCATGTAGCTAACTTCCCAGGTATGTATCTCTCTGTTTCAATGTGCACTTTGGAAAGCTGGATAAAATACAGTGGAGGGAAAGGTATTTTCTTCATTCTCCAAGTGTAAACCTGCTGGCACCTTTGCTGAAATATGGAAATATTGCGAGCATTAGTCTGTAGCATCTATTTACTACTCCATTTCCATTTCCTAATTGTTTTTCTGTTCCTTCTTGATGGCCAACTAATGACAAAGTGAATTAAAAATTTGCCTCTCGGTATCTTTGTGCATTTTTCTCCTCTGCCTTGCTGTGGCTTTTTTTAGATATGAGTTAGTGCAAATTTGTATTATCTGAAGGAAGAAAACACTCGTCTGATGTGAGTAATAACTAGGTCTAATTAATCTTAATTAATCTGCTAATAAGATTTTTCAAGCAGAAATCTTATATTGAGTTCAGATAGAAAGTAGCCTGCATAGCTCAGCACCAAGCTTGAATGACACTGCCAGTAAAAACATTTTGGGGGTCCTTCTGGGCTGGTGCGGGCTGGTGAATACAGCTTCCCAGAACAGGCATAGCATATAGGGGGAGCTGTAGTCCAGCATTCCTTGGCGTTCAGGACAAATCCTTTCCAGCAATGCAAACAAGCGATTGCTTCCTAGAGGCGCCTTAAAAGGTTCTGCTGGAGTGGGGGCTTGGAATTCCTTTTGTAGCAGTCCATGGGTCGGCTGTGCGTGTACCTGCTGAAGGCATCTCCTACAACGTGCTTTGACTTCAAACAGAGTTGTCTTTTAGTGTCAAAACTTTCTTGATACTGAGCCCCCATGCCACCTGATTTTTTAATTCTGGCATTCGGTACTCCATTGGTACAAGTGTTTAAACTTTAATAAATGTTAAAATTAAATAAAGGGAAGCACACAATAAAAGGAATCTACATTAGTGTAGATTCCTTCACTGCTAGCCAGAGATGTTTTGTGACAAATACCAGTGAAGTGCTTTCCTTAAAGCTTTCAAAGTTATTTCAGTAGACAGAAAAAGCCCTGTAAGTTTTATTCTGCGTACAGACACTCTTGTTTATCTAGACTTATCCAGGTATCTCTTAGCTAAGCACCGACCTTTCCTGGAACTTAAAAGGATCTGTGATCCTGACGCACTTGTCAAAGTGATGAATTCATCGTGTCAATAGGCTCCCAGGTCTCATCATTCTTTGGGAGACTGCATCCCCTGCCAGGGTATCCATGGAGTGAGGCCAGAGAGCAGCTTCAGAATATCTGCCTAATGCTCAGATTTCATGGAAAACTGAATGGGAGACTTGAATTTATCTTAGCATTGCATATTGTCGATGTATGATTTAGTATGAAAGAAGGAAGGGTTTAAATTATTTGTGACACCCCACTGCCAAACATCTTGGCTGGTCACTCTTTAACATATCACATGTTTTCTTTTTGAAGAGAGAAATGTTCTGTGTTCAACGTAATTTTGGTGTTATTTTTCTCAACATCATATTGGTGTTATTCCTGCTAGTAATCTGATTGGTTATGAGAGTTCTGGTTAGGAGTAATAAATATGTATAACAATATGCTGGGATTTTTATGTTGCAAGTAAACCATGTAGGAAACAGAAAAGAAAGTGAACATAGGCTGTACTTTCTGACCTCTTGTATGAAAAGTTGTCTTTTTTCATCCTTGAGGGGAAAAAAATATATGGAACTTCTACTCTGTTGAATTTCATGTTTTTTTGCTGGTAAAAAGGGATCTCAAAGAACTGACATGAATGCTGTAGAGTTTTGTCAATAAGAGGAAAGAGAATTCTCCTGTCAACTTCACAAGTCTTTGAGGAATTTCTGCTTTAGGCATGGGAAAGGGAAGGGTCAGTTTGTTTTTCCGCTGATGGCCTCTCTACTGTAACATCAAAACCCAGACAAATTTTGCTGGAGACTTTAGAACACGTAATTTTATTAAAGCATTGAATAATTGAATTTTTTGTGAAAATAGCATTTTTACATCAGAAATCTCAGCTGTCGTGCTTCTATTTCTTACCACAGATGAATTCAGTTTTGCTTTGTTTTCCTTTAGTTCCAGTTGACCCAAGTTTAATCATAGTTGTACAAGCTAAGGAGGATGCCTACATTCCTCGCACTGGGGTGCGCAGCCTCCAAGAGATCTGGCCAGGGTGTGAAATCAGGTATCTGGATGGAGGTCATGTCAGTGCCTACCTCTTCAAACAAGGTCTCTTTAGGTAAGGTGAACAGAAAAGTTTAAAATTAAATTTTAGATTTAATTAAAATCAGAGCTTGACTCTAAATAAGTAATACTTGCATGAATTCGTGCCTTAGTAATATTAGGTGTTGATTTTCCAAAGACAGTTATGTAAATCAGTTTTATGAATGCAGTTCTGTAGTTTTCAAAAAGTTAAATACTTGTGCTGTTAATTTTAAAATATAAGGAATTAGGAAGACTGTACACACCATTTAGGAAGTCTAAGCAACAATGAAAAAGAATAGCACTATATTGGGTTAGTGTATACTAACCACTAGTTTATTGCTATTTAAATCTTCAGCCTTATTTTTATGATAGTTGCTCAAAAATTTTAAGTTATGCATGTCTCTGATGTGTTTGAGTAGAAAATTCCTAATCCATCTACATTTGCACTTGCATTAAAGTTGGAAAATAGTCCCACTCATTCCTGAAACATAAATATATTACTGGTTTGAAGTGAGAGATCCCAGAAATAAAGGAAGGAGAAAATACCACCTGATACCACATTTTTATTGAACACTGTTTTGAAATTGTGATGATAGCTTTGTAAATATGTTTGTGAATATATGGAAAGATGCCTCTTCTATCTGCCCTTTCCCAAATTATACAAATTCTCTTCTCTTTTACTTGTTTCAGACAAGCGATTTACGACGCGTTTGACCGCTTTCTCCAGAAATACACCATGTGATCTTTCTAATGCATTTGGACTGATCTCATTTGTAATTCAGCTTACTGGAACTCATGTTTGGAGAACAAGCCTCTTGCAGTGTTGAGCAGATGGTCACTGACTGTTGTAGGTAACAATTACCAGAAGTGGTAAAGTACCAGCATTGCTTTCCTTTCAACCCAGTGCCATTCTGACACAGCTGCTTCAGCGTTACCTGTGAGAAAACCAACAGCAGCATTTGTCAGTGCATGAATGGTTCGTGTACTTCATGTCTAATCAGATTGTGTGCTCCTTCAGTTCTGAATAAATTCTGAATCGTGTGTCAGTAGAAAACAGACCAATCAAGTATTGAAAGAATGTAAAATGTGCTGTGGGGCTAAGCTGCTCTCTTGTGTTTAGTGTAGTTTTGGTTTGTTCCAGATACCTCGGTTACCTCTTGCTTCCTCATGGCCTTGCTGTTCCTATTGTGTTGTACTGTGGCTTTGCCAACACTCAGCCTCTTGTGTTTGTCACCGCTTTTCTCTTCAATTATGGATTGAAAATGAGCCTTAGCAGAAGGCTCAGCACGAAATCTTGCAAAAAGAGACTTTGACAATTCAAGGAAAAGTGTGAGAGAGATGTTTTCGTTCAATACATCTGTGAAGTTTTCCTATCACTGAATTAAACCGTGCCATTACAGAAGGATCATGTAGCAATTCATCAACCAGGTTCACAAAACTGGAATAAGTGAAAATCAAGTGTCTGGTAATTAATCGTTTACATTAATTCAGTCGGATAACATAAGCTTCCAGATTTCTTTTCTTTTTTGGAATGATAGATGAAATAGAAATGTAGTCATTTAACTTTCTAAGCACTGGCTGATGCTAAACAGTTAAATCAACAGCAGATTATATGGTGCTATAAAGACCTGTTGGAAATACTTCAACAGATGTCCTTTCTAAAGTGCACTCAGCGCTGATATGCAAAATACACTTGCACTGTATAATTTAAAAGATATGTGAGACTAAAGGTTATTGAAACAGTTAGGTTTGCTCCTTATTTTTCAACACTTGTCTTTTTTAATTGGATGGAAAATAAAGAAATTTGGATTTTGAACACATTTAAGGAAATCCAAAGTCTGTTGTTTCCTCTTTTGGGATCAAAAATGCCAACAAATTACAGTAGAATAAAAGGTTGTCATGTACCAACTGTGTGGGTCTCTCTCCACATCTCTTCTTTTGTGGTAATCTCCTAAAATATTCTTTTAAGACCAGTTTGCAGAGAAGTTGAAAACTGAAACACTTCAGTGTTTAGTACAGCCATGACCAGGATTACACTGAAACAAAGAGAAAAATCCAGGCATTTCTCAGGATGTGTGACTTCTGCACCTTTTCAGTCAAGTACTTTTGATCTCCATGGTTACTGTCAAGGTTTTTAGTAGGCAGAGTATGGAGCAAACAAAGCTCAGTTTATATATTCTCTTGAATTATAGTCAGGTAGACAGAACTAGTAACTGTGAAGAAATCATGCTTCATTTGAAAATGTGTTCAGATAAAACTAGAGAGCAACAATTTTGAATAACCCAAATTGTGTAACATACAAATTTACTGAAAATGCAGAAGAAGTTCTAATGTCAGAAGTTAAATTGCTTCTTTCAAGTGGTTTTTCATCATTTCTTTGGACAGTGTTGGTTTTATATGTGGGGAGCAAGTGTGAAGTGACTAACACATTTAAACAGAGTAAAACACCAAATATTTGGAGGGTTTGCAGTCAAATATTAGTAAGTTTACAAATTTAAAATTGAAGTCCTGAGTAGTGTACTAAAAGATTCACAGGGTTTACAAGCATATTCATCAACTAAGTGTGCTTTACGAGAGCACTGTCTGCTGTTCAGCAGCTTTTGTAACTCTCACATTTTAAATGTAATTGTGTGCTTTGTGTCCTGTTTCTGTTGCAGCTATGAGAAACGGAGATAACTGGTGGCAAGGGAAAGGGCTTGAATAAATGCAAGAGAGAAAAGACAGATTTTGTAAAGGCCGGGAGTAAGCACAAAAAAAAATCAACTGTGCTACAAAGTATAACATGCCAAAGTAAATATTTTCAAAGCGCACAATACTGGGAATTACACAACTGATGGGAACTCTGCATCCTGAGGTTAGTGCCCCGATGGTATTACTAACAAGGTTTAACTTACCAAAAGGGCACAGAAGGAGGTTTAGGCTAATGCCACTCCTGCTGTGAGAGTGTCTTTTGGGACAAATGCTACTCCTGGTTGTGAGAGTGTCTGTTGGGACAAGAATAAAGAATCACACTTTGCTCTGTAACTAAAGTCGTGTTGCCAAATATGAAAGCCCAGTAAGCATTATTTAAGAAATTTCTCAGGTTAGAATAACAAAAAAAAGGAAAAATGAGGTCAGTGGTCTATTTCTGCCAGTTATCAGACATAGGGAGCTGATCTGTAAAGAATTTTGCTGTGTACGTGTTTTTAACCGTTGGAAAATCGACTTTTTAAATCATATTTTAAGGTTAAATCCTAAGAAAGTATAAATAATCCATTTTGATGTTAAATGAGAATGTGTTTTTAATCCAGGAGTTGCATGAGAGAAATATTGTGATAAGGTTTCTTCCATGTAGCGGGTAAGCCATTCTGTATGTCTTAAATTTATTGTAAAACTGGCCTTGGTAATTTTTTGGTTTTAAATTTTTTCAATAAAAGTCCTAAAAACATTTAGGTGTGAGGGTTTTTTTTTCCTCTCCTGTTAAAAAGTGTTCAAAATGCATCCCACTGTCATCCTGTAATCCCTTCTGGTCCTACTAGTGCCGTAGCACGAGGAGAGCAGGTAATCTACAGGACACGATAAAAGCTTCACACAACAAACACTGGTGCTGCTTTGATGTTTCTCTACATGCAGTACCTAGTAAAGAAAATAAGCTTGTATCAGCTAATTAAGATACCATTGTGATTCCAGTTTTACACTTGCCTGTGCAGGACACATATAATAATTGTCAGATGGAATTTTTGTAGTTTTTTCCCCAAGGCAAAAAACTCCCCCCAAATAACTCAAAAGGAACCACTTGGGATTTTTTTTTTTAGCGAGGATAGATCACTTGTGTTCTATTACTCTAGAAAGTCTGCAGAAAAGCAACATATGAAGGAAGGGAGTCTTGCTGCTTTTTCTTCTTACTGGAATGTCATATGCCTGTAATGGAGATACTCTCTAAACAGTAGAAAAGTGAAAATCCTTGGATCCTCGGAATACTATTTTAGCTTCATCACTGCTAACACTTTGAGGCAGGTATTTTTTAATTTATCTTAATTGTTTTTGTCTTGTGTTGGTTTTTTTTAAATGTTGACCTGAATTGTGGTTGGTTGGGCAGGGAAGTTTCTTTATCTCAGACTGTCAGGTTCTCTGCCAGCTTGGCTGTAATGATAAGTTACACGGTGTGGAAAGGAGCTTTGGAGTGGTCTGTAACCATGTTAATTCCTCCTAAATTTTTACCCTATACGAGCAAAATGCTGCTATTCCATCCAATCCTGGAATTTGCCCTGTTCCCTGCTATGCTTGGATGCTTCCACACAAGATAAAACATGAGGACTAAAACTTAAATAAGAATTGTTATTGTCTTGGTTTCATTTGGTGAAAATCAGCCCCTTTTCCAAACATGAGCATTTTAAGTACTGTGTTCCCGAAGGAAAGAGGGTTTTGCCAAAGCAGTCTGACTCGCAGTGCTAGAAAGAAACAAGGAGGATGATACAAGTGGACAAAATGTGCAGGATGAGTCCTAGCAACTGTGAAATCTTTTTTTATATCCTACTCAGTCCCAGTCCATCCAACAAAGTCTGCAGGAAGCTCAATCCTACAGAATTAGCAAAACAAGTATGGATAAACCCAAAAACTTCTCAAGTGCCACATAACTGATCAACTTTAGCGGTTTTTTGACCCCCACATAAGAAGCCCTTAATTAGTTTCCTGCTTTTTTCCTGCTCTGTTTAGGTTCCTGCACTATAGTATTCCTAAAGTCCCAGCTGGCCTACTCCTGTGCTTCCTTGTCTTCTAACACTTGTATGGGAAAAAGAGGAAACAGGTTAATCCCCTTCTTACCTGTGACTTAGGTAGGGCCTCTTTACTTTCATATCACTCTAATCTCTGCTTAACTTCTCAGTTTGGGAGACCAAATAAAAGATACGGAAATTGTTTTAGTGTGACTGATTCTCCTGTTTTCAGGAATGCACACAATCGGCACATCCTTGATTAGTCAATGTATTGCATCTGAAAAAATCGAGTTCTTGGTATCAAAGAAAAATGCTTCCAAGTGTTTGAAGATTTGCTGTAATTTTAATCATTCTACCTTTTTTACTCTTTCTTGATATAAATTTTAAAAGAAAGAATACATGTCACTTTCTGTACAAAAAGTGCTTAGAAGTGGTAGTGATATTTTTCTCTATTTATGAAAATTCCTCTAATGTTTGGAGCTGAAATCTGCAATTACAGGAATGTGCGTTAATACATACACGTGGTTTGCTCCCTTTCACATAACAATTGTAGTAAGATGTTTTAATTTCAAGCCTTTCCCACAGCAGGTCATTAATTCCCAAATATCTTGAACAAAGCAGCAGGCACCTGGGGTTTGCTTCGAGATAGGCCTGGACTTCCACCATGTGATCTCATCTGCTACTGCTGGACACACAGTTCCAGAATAATCCTAAAAATGTTTCAGAGCCTGAAGTGTTAGCTGTGGTGGGAATTTGTTGAGTTTTTGGTTGATTTGTGGTGGATTTTTTCTCTGATAAAAGGGTAAAACTCCACACAATCGCATTAAAGCGGAGAATAACATTACCCTAAACAGAACATATTTTACTGCTGCAAAACCCGGGAAACTTGTTTACTTGTGACACTGCTTCAAAAATATTTGACTAGCTTTATGGAAGCCTATTTGGGAATTTGCTTAGTTCATTAATGAAGTGTTGGCATTATTTTTTGGAAGATCTTTTGTAAGAAAGGGAGTAAAACATGGCTGAGAGACTGAATGAAAGAAATGGGAGAGGAGTGGGTGTTTTAAGGGGTAATCGAGGAGAATTGTGGGAGCACGAGGAGCTGGCAAAGAGGGAAAGGGGTGATTAATGTAGTGCTGTGGTGGCTTTCCTCATCCTGTGACCGTAGTGCTTGTGGGATAACGCAGTGGCAGAAGCGTGGGTATAACCAGTACACATGGTATGACTGCACGTGCTACTGTGGGATGATTTTCTGGGGGATTTTTGGCAGAAAGTAGGAAGGCAGAGGGGAGATGGTGTGATGGCAGAGGCACCTGTCTGTTGGAATGCTTAAATGGCACGGGATTCCCTCGGTGCTGGGACCTCAAGTATGGTCTCATGTGCCTGTTGAACGCGTTCTCGAGGCTGTGCCCCGGCAAGCCCCCTTCGCACCAACGAAACGCGCTCATCCTCCCGCTCACCGCATCGAGACCCTCCTCGAGTCGCGCAGGTGCGGGCGCGGCCTGCGGAACCGAAACGTCCGAAAGGCCCTGGAAAGCCTCCCGGCCGCGTGAGGTCACGGCGCACGGGAGAGCCCCGGGTCCCTCCCCCGCGCGGGCGGGGCCGGGCCGGC
>VWPU01017283.1:0-17598 GCA_013398955.1 Callaeas wilsoni
GGGGAGACGAGGAAAAGGAGGGCACAGTGATGAGGGAGCACGTGGCACCTCCTCAGTGGCACCCAGCACAGGGAAGCCCCACGGCACAGACCTGGTAGTGGCAGAAGCCGCTGTGCGCAGCCAGCCGGGGCACCAGCGAGGAGATGCGGTAGATGCCGTTGAGAAGATTTTCCAGCATGTCGCAGAAGCCATCGGTGCCAGGGTCCAAGGGAGGGTGAAACACCACATCTGGGATCACCAAATCCAGCTGCACCTCAAACAGGGGAGCGAGCCCTGCCTTGGGATCTGGTAGGGAAGAGATGTCAGGATCTTTTTCAAGGAATCTTGACCCACCACTAATGTCCTAAAAGATACCGCGTGCCCCACAGGGACAGCAGGAGGGTGTGGTGGCAGACACACACTCACTGGTGTCTGCACAACCCATGGAGCTGTGCTGTGGTACCCACCAAAGACAGGGGGGAACAGATGAGACCAAGAGAGTGATTTAAGGACCAGGAAATATCCTGAGGAGGAAAGGCTTGAAGAGACCAGGCTCTTCAGCTAATGCAGAGGGAGTCTGAGAGCTGAACAATGACAGCATGGAAGTGCTTGCAGAGGAGAAAAACAACAGGAACCAAGAGGCTCTTTAATTTAGTGGTGAAAGGCATGGAAAAAAAACCCAAACAGCAACCAGAAACTGAAGCCAGATGCAAATGTGACAACATATGCAAGTTTTTAACAAGATGGTGAAGAGCCGCATGCAATTCTTCAACTCTTTGTAGTGCCTTCACATCCAGAAGGGAAGCATTCCTGGAGATGTGCTTTAGCTGGACACAAGCTGCTCTCGGCAGAGCAAGTGAACCTCCCTGGTGGCCTTAGGCAGGAGGGCTGGCCTGGTCCCTCCTGAACCCAGCTCACCTCTGACCAGGACTAATGCGCAGGGACTGAGGGTTTTATTTGGCGCCTTCCAGGAGCAGAACTGGCTCTTGAGACTCTCCACAAAGGAGAGATGGCTCCACCCTGATGCTTTGGGCACGGGAGGGTGGGAGGTGACTGGTGTCCAAGCACAGACATGGGAGGACGCCTCAGTTGTCTCTATCCATTAACCCTGGCAAACAGTGCACAGTCACCACCATCCCTCCCCCTGAGCAATCCAGTGACCAGTGGTGGAGTCACCCTCCCTTCCTGGAGGCTCCAGCGCCAGAGGAAAGCCAGGAAGAAGAGAACAGCTCTTGAGCATGAGGGAGCACAGCCAGAGACGTCCCCTCCGAGAGGCTGAGCAGCCACTGCAGGCAGGGGACAGGAACCAGGCGTCACCTGTGTTCTCCAGGAGGTACTTGAGTGAGCACTCAATGGCAGAGAAGAATCCATCCAGGACTATCTCATCCACATAATCCAAATACGCCTTCCAGGCATCAGATGCTGGGTCTGCAAGCAAGAGGCTCTGGTTTTCCTGGAAGATAAAGAAGATGCCTTCACACACAGCGGGGCTGAGCCTGTCCTAAAGAGAGCTGCCCACGCCCAGGGGCTGATGCTGGGCAGCACAGGAGTATCAGCCCCGTGGAGGAATGGGAAAAATGGATCTTCCTAGTGGGGCATGGCCACAATTTGCTCCTGTCAAGGGCTGCTTGGTCTCCAGGAACAATTCGAGGTGAAAGTGGAGCCTTAGAAGGTCTTCCACATGTTCTCCTCCCTCTTCTCCGGGGCCACAGGACTTGAGGCTGCTTTGCACCCCCGGGCAGGGAGAACTGGGGGTCTCAAAGGGCCATCCTGATGAACCCATCTGGTTCTCTTCAGAGCCCAAGGCCAGACAGTGACTCTCAGGAGAGGGCTGGGCCTAAAATTCATCTCCCTCCAGGCCAGGAGGGTGACAACATGACATGTTGTCCCTGTCATGCACAACACCTGGCTCCAGGCAGGTGAGGAGCAGAGCTTTGGACCTTCTCCTGGCCTGCAGAGGACTCTGAGCTCTGGCAAAGCAGCTGGGAAACACCAAGGTTTGGGACAGTGGTTTTTCTCCTGTCACTCAGCTTCTCCCTGGGCGGTCAGCACCACCTCCTGCTCCACAGAGGGACATCAAGCCCAAAATCGCAGGGTCAGCCCCAGCCTCTGTTCTCAGGTAAATACTCCAGAGGGGATTTTTCCTTGGAGCAGGATCTCAAACCCGATTCACCACTACCCTCTAGTGGCTCTCGAGCAGCCAGAGTTGGAGCCAGACCCTTTCCTGAGCTGCAGCTGCTGCCGGTCCTGCCCGGGGCTGGGAGCCCAGCAGTGCCAGCCCCACACCCCCATTCCAGCCCATCCCTCAGAGCCAACATCAGTTAACACCGGCTCAGGGTTTATTTGGTTCAGGGAGTTCATTTAAGGCGAAGCAGCTCTGGACACTTTCAGTGCTGCAGGGACATGGAGCCTCTGAGGAGCCACCCGCTCCTGAAGGTCCCCCCATCACCTTCACCAGTGAGTGGATCCTCTGGCCCGACTCCCTGACGAGGCTGTAGCGCCTTTCCAGGCGCTCCTGGCACTCCTCGAGGCTCAGCACTGACTCCCTTTTGGAATCCCTCCGCTCGAATACGGGTGACCCCCACGAGTGCACGACGCTCCGGATCTCCTCAACGTTGTCCTTGGCTTTCTGCACCCTCTGCTCCAGGTCACGGACATCCTCCATCACCCCGGAGATGCGATCCCAGACACCTGGGCAAAGTGAGATGATCCATTATGTCTTTTCAGAGCTGCTGAGCCGAGTGCTCCCCCCTTCAGATTTTTCCCCGTGGTCTCATGTATTTCTCACTCATCCTTAAGGCAAGAGATTCACCACCTCGAGCAGCAGAGACACGTCTACCTCCCTCCCACCCCAACAAGCCACAGCAGGGACCACCGGAGCCTCTCCTCCCCAGAGCCTGGGCTAAACCTGAGGGGAGCAGGATCCCGTCCACAGCCCCAGCGGATCAAGGGAACGTGGAAAGGAGCAGGCATGCCAGGAGATGCTCCTCATCTCCCCAGCGCTGGCTCTGACAGAGTGCCCTGTCCTACTGGGAACCGCCACTGGGAACCAGGGAACAGAGACTGGGCACACGGGGAGTATGAGGAGACCCAGGTGTCACACAGAGCCAGCTCACCCTCCGTCTTCCAGGTCAGCGTTTCTTCTGCCTCTCTCAGCTTCGAGTCGATGTCCCGCAGCTGCCCCTGCACCAGAGGATATTCCACCTCCAGCACCGTTCTCAGGACCTTGTTGTACCTGTTCCCCATCAGCTCCAAGCTGGCCACCAGCTGCCGGAAGGATTCCTTGCAGGAGTAGATCTCAGCTGCCGTCGGGGGGATGGCTCCGGCCCCGCTGCCCCACAGGTAGCTCACCTCCCTCAGCACCGACGCCAGCTGGGGAAGGAGGGCACAGAGCTGAGCACAGCACGGTCCCCCCAGCTCCTGGCATTTCCTCCAGTCCATTCTGAGCATCGCAGGGGCTTCCTGCTGCTTTGTTCCCAAAGCAGTAAGCTGGAAAGGGTGTGGACAGCTCCTGGTCCATGCCGCCTGGTTCCCATTGATCTCTGACTCTGGATTTCTTCCCAGCTCTGCTAAGTACCAACCACAAAACCCCAGGCAGCCTCTAAAAGCCACCATCATGTCTGGTCCTCTCAGCCACTCCCACCCATGCGGATCCCCTCTCAGATGAAGGCTGAGCCACATCACAGGCCTCAGCAACACTGTGCCTGCAAGAGGAGCTAGGCCATTATCGAAGTGAAAGATAAGATGGCTCCAGTTCTCTTGGTTTGCTGGGCTGATTGTTACAAAAAAATAATGTAAAAAAACAGTATCACGGCCTCAAACCCACTGACTCAACTGCTTGTGGTGCCACCTTCCATCAGGGATTTCTGGGGTCACAGAACAAACCTTCCCTGGGTTTTTTACACCCTTTCAGAAGCTCAGGTTTCAGGTACATGTAACACAAATGTGCATCTGCAGATGATGCCCCATCACCCCCCACACCAGTGTCAACCCTGGTTGGACACGCCAACACCAGTTACACACCTGGCTCCTCAGGGACCTCCTGCCACTGGCTCTAACCAGAATTTGCTCTGCTCAAACTGTAATCCTGGTATTTAGGCAGAGCAGATCTATGGTAGGTCCTTGTTACCCCCATGGGAGGGGTTCCACAGACCACAGAGAACAGACCCAGTACCAACCCCACCAGATGTCCCCCACAGCCTGAGGACATGGCCCAGGAGAGCCGGGGGGCAGCAGCTCTTACCTGGGGGTCAAAATTGACCGTGATCAGTTTGGTTTGTGGATCTCGCCGGATGAGCGGCTGCGTGAGGTTGTACTGGGATTTTTCTGAGACTGTCTGGGACCAGTCTAAATACAGCTTTTCCTGATACCTGCCAGAAAAGAGGGACATCCACCGTGTTGATGCCTTAGGATTTCAGCTTTTATATTTTCATATATTTTTACTCCTGCAATTCTTTAGTCTGTACCTCTGAGCTCCATACAGAGTGTGAGCAACTGCTGTTCCCATTTTGGTCAGACACAACAATTCCTCTCCAGGCCTGAGAATCAAGGACACCTCACTGCCTCAGGCCCTGAGAAATGGAAACAGAAGTGAGTTTGGGGGGGCAAACTGGGAGAATGGGACTGCACTGCCTGAAGCTGTAATTGGACAATTAACCTCTGATATGCAAATGCACAGAACTTCTATCTGTCCCAAAAATGTGTAGCTGTGTCCATCCTGGGTGCAGTCTCTGCATGACTCCTGCACTGCCCAAGGTGCACCCTGTGAAGGCCTTTCCGTAAATCCCTGCCCTTTATCCTTAACTCTGCCCAGCCCCTGCTCCAGGGCAGCCTCTCCAAGGCGTCAGTGTAGTTACCAGCAGATGGAACTGAGTGGAAGCCAAGGCCACGCTGGGGACTGAAGAACGTGAAGGAATGTTCAAAACCCATCCATGCCAACTCCGCAATCAACAGGGCGCCCAGGACAAACACCCAAAAAGCAGTGGCAGCATCAAGTCAGGAGGGCAGAGCTCTCTCAAGGATCAGTTTTAGCAGAGGACTCAGATTTGGAGACAGCCTTTCCAAAGCGTTCAGCCTAACGTGATCTATCAGCAGCTGGGAGTTTCCAAAGGTCGAAGCAGGACAGATGCCTAAAGCCACAGGGATGCTGGGGATGGCTGAAGCTGACCTCACTTGTCTGAGTGAGACCCTGACACCCCTGGGATGGGAGCACAGAGGGCAGAATAGGGGTCCTGGCATCATGGACAGCCTCAACCTCCCGAGCTCTGAATCCCATTGTCACCTGAACACTCTGGGAAATGTCCCCTGGCAGACAGCACCTCGAGGTGGTCACCCTGGGCCATCTGTGGGGCTGCTCCTCTCTGAAAGGCCGTGCTGAATTATCCAGCCTTCTTCTGGTAATGGGAGCAGGGTTCCCCCATCCACCCTGCAGCACCCAGCAGCCCGGGTCTCAGCTCCCTTCACTGTGGATGGGGAGCAGGGCCCTGCAGGGATCTCCTTCCTGGGGAAGGGCTTTCTCTCAAGGGACGGCCAAGAGCAACCAGGTTTAACATCCAGCACCGAGATGCCAAGTCCTGGGCAGTGCCTCCCACCCCAAACTGAGGAACATGCACATCACAGCCACTGCAAACAGCCAGGGCACGGGCACAAGAGGACAGAGCCTTCTCCCAGCCCAGGCTTTCCAGCACAGCGGCTCCCCCACCCCACAGCGGCTCCCCCACCCCACAGCGGCTTGTTCTGATGCTCCTGCTGGGCTGCAGAGCCCCCATCCCTCCCCTGCAGGATTCTCGTTTGAAGCCATCCCAGCAAACCCGTGGATGTGACAGGATCCCTCTTCCCCTCCCAGCATGAAATTCCCTTGGGCTTAGCACGGGACATTCCCAGGCCCTGGGCTGCCAAATGTGCTGGAAGGTGGCTTAGGGAAGGGGAATGTTTCCTCAAACAGCTGCAGCCCTGCCTGAGCCCCCATACCTGTCGAGTAGCCGGATCATTCCTTCATATTTCTGCAGCACCCTTCTGCCATGGGCAGAGTCCAGGCTCCTGGCAGCACAAGAGACAGGGGTCACCTTCGGTGCTGGGGGCTGAGGTCTGCATTTACCCCTCCCCAAGGTCCCCCACAGTCTGCAGGCACGGTCTGCTTGGATTTCACCCCAAATCCTCCCCCTGCACAAAGGCTGCTCAGTCCCCTGTGCTCTCTCTCTGAGGTGTTTCCATGCTGTAAAATGGGGACCAGCACCTGGGAAGGGAGAAGGGGCCAGGGCTGCTGGAAAAATCAGTTACCAAACATTACTTTTAAACGTTTTACTCTTGGCAGTTTTCTGCCACAGTTGTGCTCCACTAGATGCAGGTCACAGCTGTGTGAATGACTGTTTATAAAATGTATAGAAAAAAATATATGAAATAATATATACTATATAGATCATATATATATAATACATAATATGTATCTATGTATACACATATCTTCATTTTTCCTTTTCAGTCCTTTCTCCCTTCTCCAGCTNTATTACATAGATCATCTATATAATACATGGTGTGTATCTATGTATACACATATCTTCATTTTTCCTTTTCAGTCCTTTCTCCCTCTCCAGCTGCGTAGGGAAGAGCCTCACACGACCCTGCCGAGGGACCTGTCATTAACTGCTCTAAACAAAGGGGTAAAATCAATGCTAAATGCAGGGACACATCTCCAAGATAATAACAAGGATTTGGGTGACGAGAACTCCGGCCGCGGTTTGTTTTCTTGATCTTGGGAGGTTGTTCCTTTGTTTAGTGCTGAGAAAGTTGTCTTCTGCCAATACCCAAGAGCTGGGCTGCTCTCAAGGAGGTCCTGGAGACCTGAGCTGGTGGAACAGCAGTGAGGAAGGTGGCAATACCCAACTTAATTGCAGCCTAGGGCTATGTTAAAGAGCCTATCTGCTATCCTGCTGTGCCTCCCAACCACTTCAAAACCAATCCAATTAAAGGGCTTCTTGAAAAAACAAACATGGCAGGAAAGTGAATGGCTCACAGAGCACCTACTTCTCACCTCTCCACTATGGATTGTTTCAGCTACAGCCACTGGATAGCATTCAGTACAGAAAGAACATCCAAAGACGGATTAGAGACCAGATTTCCAGATGGTCACAAAGCAACTTATCTGGAGCAAACACTCACAGCCCTGGGATGTGCCTGAAGTGCTCCAGGGGCCCCTGGATCCGAGCCCGCAGCTCCCGCGCCCAGCCCAGCGCTCCAGCCAAGGGAGGGACGTTCTTGTGCAGCGGGGGGAACCCTGGCAGGGCACAGGGGAACAGCATCGCATCAGCACCGCAACCCCAGAGGCACCCGCAGCAACTCAGCTGCACAAAACCGCCCTGGTCTCCAGGCTTCCTCCCTGAAATCCAACCCCTGCCACACGATGTAGGTCTGGGAGCAGGGCGAGCCCCCCGTGCCCTTGGATTTGGGATAAGGGAGCAGAGGAGAAGCCTGGCACGTCCTGGAGCCAGAGCTGACGCATTTCCAGATTGGGGTGAATTCTCTGCTTCTCACAAGCGCTGAGGAAGGGATTTCTGGCTGGGAGCTGGCTGTGACCATCCCATCTAAGAGCCACAGCAAACACTCCCCAAAGTCACAGCAAGTGCTGGGCTCAGCCTCCACGAATGGGCTCAGCCTCCACGAATCTCCCCATTCCCTTTGTTAACCCGCACTGGTTCCAGCAGCACTGCCTCTCCTGGACTTGCCTGGTTCCAGAACAGTGTTCCCGAGGCAAGGAAATGGGCTGCTGTCCAAGAAGACACCCTAATCCTCCTAACCTGACAGGAGTTTACCTATTCCCTTCTGTGCCAGCATTCCCAGGAAATAATAAACCCGGGAAAGGGTGATCAAACCCTGAATTCCCACCTCCCCTTGGCATGCTCTGCATTTACAGCACTACAAGGGAAATCCCAGCACGGGCCTTCAATCCCAGCCACGTCTCACACGTGCACCTTTAAAACAAGGATATTTCCCCTCCAGCAGAGCATTTGCTTTAATGCCAAGAACAGAGCATTCCCAGGCATTCCCCTTTCCACTAGGAACTATAGAAGATGAAAACCTTTGCAATTTGGGAAGTTCTGGTTTCCTTAGCAAAAGCAAATTATTTCCTCCCTCCCATAAAAGAATCTAAATCCAGTTTGCTGGAAAATCAATTTTCCTCCACGCATGGCACCCACCGAGCTGCAGCCCTGCCTGGGTGTGCCTGGCGTAGATGAGCCTGGCCTGGTCCAGGGCAGTGCTGAACATGCTGAGGAGGACAGGGACCTTGTCAGCAGCAACTGCAGCCATCACGGGGCGCTCCAGAAGGTTCCGGAACATGGCCAGCAACTGCACGGGGCAAGGAGCAGGGAAAGACACAGGAAAGAGTTCACACCCCTGCACAAAGCCCCGCTGGGATTTTCCTCCCTGATGCAGGTGCTTCGTGTTCCTCAGCAGCTCAAGGGTCTGCACTGATGGGCACTTTGGCAAAGGGAAGGTTTTCCCCCCACTTTCCCAAGAAGTTCCTGCCTTCATGGAGTCACTGAGGTTGGGAAAGACCTCCAAGATCACCAAGTCCAACCTTTGACTGAATCCCACTAAACCACATCACAAAGCATGTCTTTGTTACAGGGATGCTCAGACCTTCTCTGTGGGTGAACCATATTCCAACTGTCATTCTTCAAATGACGCATTTTTAATTTCACTATTAAAAAATAGTGAATTTTTAAAATTTTAGTGAAATTTTTTAAAATTTTTAAATTTNCACTATTTAAAAAACCCCCACAACAACTCAAAGATATAAATATGATCACTTAGCATTTTCTAGTCTTTTTTACAATTATACTGATTTTTTTTCAGAAGATACCATTTACTTTCTCCGCAGGATGGATTCACTGGTAAACAAAGCAACCTCATTTCTAGAAAACCTCAATTTTCAGAGTTGAAACGCATCCACGTACGAAAAAATTGCTATTAACAATGATCACCTGGTTTTAACAGCAGTTTTCACCAGGAAATCAGAGAATCACAGAATGGTTTGGGTTGGAAGGGACCTTAAAGAACAGCTCATTCCACCCCCTGCCATGGGCAGGGACACCTCCTACGAGACCTTGTCCCACCTGGCCTTGGGATTCCTGCACAAAGCAGCCCTTCCTCCAGCTCCCAGACAGACCAGTGAAGCTCCTGCCATCCAAAAGCCTGATTTGAGCAATTTCCTTGACTGCTCTTCCCCGAACTGAGCTTTGAGGCCTGTTCTGTTTGAGTCATAAGGTGAAGAGCAGGGACGCTCCCAGGCACCCCCATCTCCAGGGCTGCACAGGTCTGAGCATCCCTCACCAAGGCCAGCCCAGCAGTGTCCCTGTCCCGCTGCCCATCCCACGGGCAGCCCCCAGCCCCACGTGCCTGCAGCCCCAGCACTGCCTGGCCTCTCTGTGGGACTCATCGAGGGAGGAGGGAGGGGACACACAAACCTTGAAGATGTGCTCCAGGTCCGGGGCGTCGCTGAAGGCCTGGCCGAACACGGTGCCCAGCCGACGGTCAATGTCCTCCACCTTCTGCTGGAAATCCAAGGCATCCTGCTCAAACTCCTGTGGGAAGGGAACAGCAAGTCCTGAGCTGTGAGAAGGCACCAGGGAGGTGCCTGCCACCTCCCAGTCCAGAGATATTTCTTATTATTCAGCAGGAATTAAACCACTCCTCTGGTCACCCTCCAGTCAAGCCCCACGGAGCTGAGGACACTTCTGTCCTGTCCCATGGCTGAGCTCATGGCCCTCCAGGACAGACCCATGGTCCAACAAGCACTAACTTCAGCCTGGAGGCAACACTGGCTATTTCCACGCTCTCTTACCCTGAAGCTGGCCTGAAGACCACACCACCACCCCAAAACCCCACAGATGCTCTCGCTGAACCAGCAAGGTATGCCAGTCTTAAGCTGCACCAGGAGAAGTTTAGGTTAGACATGAGGAAAAAATTCGTCACTGAAAGAGTGATTGGGCACTGGAATTGTCTGCCCAGGGAGGAGGTGGAGTCACCATCCCTGGAGGTGTTTGACAAAAGCCCGGACGTGGCACTCAGGGCCATGGTTTAATTGATGACGAGTCGTTAGGTCACAGTTTGGACTTGATGACCTCAAAGGTCTTTTCCAACCTGGTTCATTGTGTGATGCTGAGATACGGAGCTGCAAGAACTCCCAAGTGTCTGCAGGAAGGGTCAGCGGCTCCCTGCTCCCTACAGCGACAGACAGACCACAACAAAGGGAGGAAGGAGCTGGGAAGGAGGAAGCAGAGCCCCGCTGCAGAGGGAGCTGCTCTCTGGAAACACGGATGTGCTGCTGGCATTCCCACGGGCTGGTCCCACCTACCGCGTTGGCCAGGTCCAGGCAGTCGTAGGTTCGCTCTGAGAACACCTGGTACCCCTCCTGGAACTCCTCATACATCTCCAGCACCTGCTGGCCCAGGGCCTTCCCTCTCACCCCGCCGAACTCTATCTTCTCCAGCTGTGTCAGGTCCAGGGCTGTGGTCAGGAGACCCTGCAGGGCCACAGGAGGCACACACACGTTCAGCCACAAGCAGATGACAACAGTTACCACAGCACAGAGCTGTGTTTGCTGCCGGGCCAAAGGACCTCCCAGGCTCAGCAAGGCTGCTCAGGCTGGGATCAAGACAATCTTTAAGGTCCCTTCCAACCCAAAGCATTCTGTGGTTCTACGATTATGAGTAGTTTCAACAGATGTCAGCCATTGTGGTGTTCAGCCCAGCTCCTTAAGGAATGAGCAGGGTTACCCAGCATGGTTAAAGCAGTAAAACCTTCTGTTCCATTGCAGAGAATGAGAGAAGGAGAAAAGCAACCCAGACCTTGCCTTGAATAGGCAAAAGCAGCCTGTGCAGTGCCCACCTGACCCCACAGCTGGGAACAGGCCGTCCATAAACAGAGATTCACTTCAGAAAGATGTGAACAGCAGGTGCAGTGAGCTGTTAACCCCATGTGGCAGGACATATCCTCCCCCTCTCTACCACAGATGGTTGGTGCAGATATGGAAGAGACAACCCAGGGGCTGAAAGGCCCAGCAAGGGGTCTTCTCTGGGCCAAAAGGGCTCAAGCCCCAGCTAAGAATCAACATCTTAGTCTGGAGAGCAGATGTGGAAAGAGATAACAGAGATATTCTTGACTGAGAGACACTGTTTTACAAACTATAAAAGACACACGAGTTATCACGGAGGCAGAAGCCTTCTACACACACACCCTGAGAGTGTGGGGGACTTCTCCCCGGAGTTTGGACGCAGATTCCGTGGTTACTTTCCTGGGAATTGAGGGAAAGGATCTCGATGTGTGCCCCACCAACAACTGGATGGTAAGATACATTGGATCCTNAGTTATATTATTTCTTCGCTAGCTGTAAAATTGATGGTACCTTTAACCTCGCGCTGTATATACCTACAAGTAGTTTCTTGTTAGCCTTATTCCTGTGTAGTATATAGTTTGTTTTAAGTCTTATGTCTGTTAGTTTTGTGTCTATTAAATAAAAAATTCATTCTATAACAGACAGAATCAGCCATTATTAAAGAACTTGGGAGTGAAAGTGGGTCTTGAGGTGCTGGCCACCCCAATAAAGCTCCTGCCTGCTGCCAGAGGCCTGGGCAAAAGGCAGAGACTCAGCTAAACCCTCACATCCATTCATAGCACCCCAGGAGAGCTCACAGGGGAAGGCAGTGTCTGCATAACAGGCACACACAGTGTGTAACAGCACTCACGGAGCCTCAGCCACGCTGGGGCTGGGGGCGATGGCACCCAGGACAAGCCCTGTCCCTGCCCTGCCTCATCTCACAGTGAGGAACCACAGGAAACAGGCACAGCCCACAGCCCCCCAGCTGGACAGACCACTGGGATGTAAAGGGATGACCTGGTGAGGAATGTCGAACGTGTCCCTGCTCCTCCCCAGACCCCCTGTCCAAGTCAGGAGATGCCCAGCTCCAGGGTGTCTCTGAAGGCCACGGGAAGCCCAGGAGCTTGTCTCGGTTTATTCACAGCCCCATAACGCCATCTCCTTGTCCCAACAAGAGCACGAGTCCCAGAGCACTCCTGGGAGCACTGACACACCCACCAGCCTGAGCAGAAGGACACAGCAGCAAATCTGACACGTGCGCTGAGCAGGACCTGGGCAAACAAGGTCCTGGCCTTGATCTCAGCGGGGACCACACAGCACAGAGAGCGGCCCCCTCCCCTGGCATCGGGGAAGCCACGGGGAGGGAAGATGCCAGCGAGGGAGTTCATGGCTGCAGAGCTCCCCTGATGGCTGCAATACCTCACAGCTCCAGAGTCTCACCTTCACCATCTCCAGCCTCTTCAGGAAGCTGTCCAGCCTTGCAAACACCAGCCTGGAGTGGAAGTCCCACTTCCTCACCTCCTGGCCTGGCTCGTAATACACGTGCAGATTTTCCCGTCTCTCCTCGAACGCCCCTTTGAAGGCATTCAGGATGTCAAACACTGTCTGCACCTTGCCCAGGCTCTCTTCCATCTCTCCTCTCAGAAGGTCTTCTGGAGACAGGTACAGCACGGCCTGGAAGAGCCAAATCACAGCAGCGATGTCACTTCTGTCACAGCAAATGGTGACTTCTCCCACTAAAAATGCCTGACCCTTCCTCTCAGGTTCAGCATCACTTTGCCAAGGAAGGACAGAGGAAAGAAGGAGAGAAGAGACTTCCATAAAACCTGTCCTGTGGCAAACACAGGTGCCACAGCCACGCACCTGCTGAATGAGAAGGTTGCAGATTTCCTGGAGCAGCACCACGACCCGCACGGGCACGCCGTAGTGCTTGGAGGTGACCCAGATCCAACACACCACGTGCAGCAGAGGGACCAGGAGAGGCTTCACCTTGCTGAACTCAACAGCCTCTATGTCCTCCAGGGGCTGCTGGAGGGGTGACAGGTGCAGGTCGATGTCCTGAGCTTCGCTCAGAGCTGTGGGGAGAGAGGGGAGAAGGGGTGAGACTCAGCGAGCTGGGGTGGGGTCATGAGCTGGACGCTGGCACAAAGGGGAGCAGAGAGTCCTGGTGAGCACAAAGCGCTCACCTGCGTGGGCTGGAGATAAATCACCTGGATCCCTGCTCACCTACAGCGTAACCAGCACGGCAAACAAACTGACTCCATGGCAAGGGACAGCGAGTGGGGACAGTGAGCGGGGACAGTGGCAAGGGACAGCGAGCGGGGACAGCGAGCGGGGACAGGGCCCTGGGCAGAGGCTGAGGCCACCACCAAGCAGCGCCTGGCAGCACCAAAAATGCAGCTCTGTATGGGCTGCAGGATCACCAGGCTGGGCCTGAGCTCAGCTGAGCCTGGCTTTGGCTCTGGCAGCCCCGTGCCCAGAAGGTACCACAGTCCCACCTGTCCCGACTGTACCAGCACGAAAACGAATTCCTGACTGGGTGAAATCTTCAGCTTAGCTTTGTACAGCTGTGTGGTTGGACCCTGAAGAACTACCCCAGAGTTAATGCGTTAATTTTAATTAAATTAATTAATTTCAATAAAATCAGGGCATCATTGTGCAACTAAACCTGTGGACCAACAAGAAGAGAACCATCATCATAATCTAATCATAGAACCATGGAATGGTTTGGGCTGGAAGGGACCTTAAAGCACGTCTTGTTACACCTCCCCTATCCCAGGTTTCTCCAAGCCCCATCCAGCCTAGCCTTGGACACTCCCAGGGATCCAGGGGCAGCCACAGCTGCTCTGGGCACCCTGTGCCAGAGCCTGCCCACCCTCACACGGAAGAATTTCTTCTTAATATCCAATCTGACCTCTGACAGCATGAAGCCATTCCCCCTTGTCCTGTCACTGCCAACCCTTGCAAAAAAATCCATCTCCAGCACTCTTGGAGCCCCTTCAGGCACAGGGAGGCCAGAATAAGATCACTCCAGAGCCTTCTCTTCTCTAGACTGAACAATCCCAGTTGTCTCAGCCTTTTCCTAAGTGCAAGTGCAAATAACCCTAAAGCCCGAGACCAAGGAAGAAGAAACTCTCTCTGTCAGCATCTCCCTCCCACAAAGCCAACAGCCACCCTGTCACCCCAGCAGGGAGGGCACAGGGCACTGGGACCCCAGGCTGTGACCAGGGGACAGAAGTCAGCACCACGGTGAAGCTGTCCCCGTTTCTCACCTGCCTCGACATCCACGAGCATGTTTTGGAAGGCCGGGACGTAGATGCTCTGCACTCTCTCCAGCACCTCCACCATGTTCCTGACCTTCCTCGATGTCAGCTGGCTGTAAATGCCTTCCAGGTCCTCACACCTGCGGCAGCCAGGACACGTCACCAGCCCAGCTGGGGAGCACCGGCTGTGCCCCAAACCCCTGTTTGCCCTGGGCCTGACTCGGGATTTTCTGCAGTTACACAAGGACTGGGTCCCAGCGGTGGCAGGAAATGGGACCAACCCTACAGGACAGACAGCCAGTGCCAGGTTCAGGTGAGAGCAGCTCTGCTGCGAGCAGGGCACTGCCAAAAGGAGCCAGGTGGTGTTTCTGCAGGCACTGCTGACAGCTCTGCACAGGCAGGGCTCTGTCTCGAGCCAGCCCGAGTCAACACAGCACAAAGGGCAGGTGAAATTCCATCCCCTGGCTCATCTAACCCCCTCTGGCAGCACCAGCAGCCAGCTGACGGCATGGAGAGTGTCCATCAGCTCTGCTCTGGGGCTGGTTCCTAGTGAACGGTGATAGAAATGGCATTTCCAACAAAATTCCCTCGCGGCGTAGCCCCGAACTGTGCTGGTGCCAAGTTAAACCCAGCCAACTGCCCTGCCACCTCCAGGCCCTCCAAGACCATCATTATTTTATGGCTGGGAGCAATCTTTTGGGGTTCAGGTCTCTGCACAACCCTGAGCAGCTGCTCTTGGCTCACAGCAGCAGCACCCCCCTCCACCCAAACCAGCAGCAGCAGGTGGGTTTAAATCAGATATTAGGAAGAAATAGTTCCACCTTTGGGTTTGGGTTGCTGCCTTGCAGGAGAGGCTCTGACGACTCTTTCTTCAGCACTCTCTGGATCTGCTGGCTCCAGTCAATGATGGCTGACTCGGTGGCATGTACAAGGGATTTATTGATCAGCTGCAAGCTGCAAAAAACAGAGCACGAGGGTCACTTGGCTTTCCACTTGTCCTTGTGCATTGCTCAGTTGGAGCTACCTCCATGGGTAGCTGGATTTTACAGTTACAGCCCAGATTCGTGTTTCAAAACCACAAAACAATCATAAGAGAGACTATTTACAAGGGCAGTTAGTGACAAGATAAGGAGGAATGGTTTAAACTGAAAGAGAGTGGGTTTAAATCAGATATTAGGAAGAAATTCTTCCCTGTGAGGATGGGGAGGCCCTGGCACAGCAAAGCCCAGAGGAGATGGGGCTGCCCCATCCCTGGAAGTGTCCAAAGCCAGGTTGAACAGGGCTTGGAGCAACCTGACTGCAGAGTTTGGAGTTTTCTCTCAGTGATCCAAGCAGGTCATTGCTCCTCTGTGCGCCCACCTCCCCTTCCACTTCCTGAGCTTTTCCTGCTCCTATCATTGCACAGTCCCCAGAGACAGAGCCCGTGAACCAGAGAGAGCAGAACCCCCCTCCTCGGCAGCCTGATGAGCTGCAGAGGACAGGCAGCATCCCCAAAAGACGCAGCACACGCAGCCCCAGAAGAAAACCCAGTGGAGAGCAAGGGCTGGTACTCACAATTTCTCATTTTTAGGATCAATGTCCTCGATTCCCTCTGACCCAGCTGGAAGAGGCAGCAAAGTCTTTCCCTTCACTTGGCCAACAACCTTGAAGACAGTACTTTTCAGGCTGTGGACATGACGGATGATGTCTTGTGACACCACTCGTGGCCAGCCCTGATGGTTCTTCCGGTTGGTCAGGATGGGCACGATCACCTACAGCAGGAGTCACGGAGGAGCAAAGGAGAAGAGCCGAAGGAGGGTAGGTTGAGATTGGATTTAGGAAGAAATTGTTCCCTGTGAGGGTGGGGAGGCCCTGGCACAGGGTGCCCAGAGACGCTGTGGCTGCCTCTGGATCCCTGGCAGTGCCCAAGGCCAGGCTGGACGGGGCTTGGAGCACCCTGGGAGAGTGGGAGGTGTCCCTGCCATGGCAGGGGTGGGACTGGATGGGCTTTAAGGTCCCTTCCAACCCAACCCATCCTGTGATTTGATGATTCTATGACAAAAAGCGCCATAGGAGATGGACTGGCCACCAGGCTCCAAGGTCCTGTGGAAGAGCCTGGAGAGCCACGTTCATCGCTGTCCCGAGCAGTTCCCTGCAGCTGACGATGCACGGGCCAGCAGGGCTGGGCTGAGCCCAGGGGCTGTCCCTGCAGAGCCGCGCCCCGTGTGCGGAGGGAGTCCTCTGGTACCTGCCGGCGTCTACAGCACAGCCACGTTTCAGGGTATTTCCCAAAACTAAATATGGTTCCTGTCCTCATCAGTGGAAGTTCCAGGGTCAGCTGGGGGCTCCGGGCTGGGCTTGCCTGGAGCTGAGCTGCTTCTGGCTCTTTTGTGCCGGGTTAGCAACAGTGTCTGTCACCTACCTCCGGGATCAGAGCCAGGTTGCCCCTGGTGATGAGCAGTTTTATGTGACCAGACTTGGGGGAGGATAAAGGCATAAACCCAGCTACAAACAGACACAGGATCGGAAAGGAACAAAGCAGTCCAGCACCAGGGTGCTGAAGATTCTTTGCACCACGACCAAAGAGGACCAGCAACAACAACCACCATGTCCAGGGAGCCATGGGAGGGGGGCACAACCCCAGGGCACACAGACACAAAGCTCACCTTCAGCAGCTTCAGCTGCACCACTGGCTGGCTTTGTGTCCATTACTCAAATCCCATGGACTGCCAATGACAGTAATGTCATAACCAGTCAAATCAGCTGTTCATTTTCTTTGGGGCTGTTAAAATGACAACTGGGCCCCTGATGGAACCTTTTCAACATCCCTTTGGGAAAACATAACAGCCCATCTGAGGTTACTGGGCACTGAAATACAGGAGGCTCTTCTGAACATCAGGAAAAAAACCTTTTCCTGGTGAGGGTGACTGAGGGCTGGCACAGGAAGCCCAAGGAGGCTGTTGAGTCTCCATCTGTAGGGATACTGAAAAATCACCTGGACATGGTCCTGGACAACTGGCTCTGGGTGGCCTGGCTTGAACCAGATGGCCCTGAGCTGTGCCATGCAGCACCAGCTATCCTAGAACCACAGAACGGTTTGGGTTGGAAGGGACCTTAAAGTTCAGCTTGTTCCATCCACTGCCATGGGCAGGGACACCTTCCACTATCCCAGGCTGCTCCAAGCCCCGTCCACCCTGGCTTTGGACAGTGCCAGGGATGGGGCAGCCACAGCTTCTCGTTCTCAGGAAAGCATCCCGTGATTCTGAAACATGGATCATCGCCCACGGACCCCACTGTGAGACGCCCGGAGCCGAGGCGGGTCAGGATTTAGGAGGTTTCATTGGGCTCCGCCTCTCCCCCTTACCTCCTCCACCAGCGCGGCGAAGTGCGGCAGGGGCTCCGCGGGCAGGTCCCCGCACAGCAGCTCTGCGGGGCCGGGGCCGGCTCCGGGCGGGCGGAGGAAGAAGAGCGCCTTGGTGGCGCTGGGGGGCGGCGGGGGCG
>VWPU01017284.1:0-82841 GCA_013398955.1 Callaeas wilsoni
TATTATCCTTTACAGAAGTGGTCGGGTTAAGTTCTAAATGACCTTTCACCTCTCTAATTTTCTTTCTGCATGACATCCTTAGATACTTCCTGAGTTTCATGCTCCTTTTCCTAAGGTCATACAACCTCTTTTTTTCCCTGAGTTCCTGCAAAGCTCCCTACTCAGCCAGGCTGCTCTTCTTCCCTGCCAGCTCATCTTCCAGCACATTGGTACAGCCTGCTCCTGCGCCTTCAAGATCTCTTTCTTGAAGTACATCCAGCCTTCCTGGGCCCCTCTGTTTTTAAGGGCTGCTTCCCAAGGGACTTTCCAAATCAGTGTCCTCAATAGGCCAAAGTCCCCCTCAAGAAGTCCAGAGTAGGGGTTTTGTTGACCCACCCCCTTTACTTCTCCAAGTATTGAAAATTCTATCATTTCATGGTCGCTGTGCCCAAGACAGCCTCTGTCCATCACATCTCCCACCAACCCTTCTCTATTTGTAAACTGCGGTCTAGTGGGGCATCACCCCTGTAGGCTCATTTTTTACCAGCTGTGTGAGGAAGTTCTCTTCCACACACTCCAAGAACTTCCTAGACTGCCTCCTCACTGCTGCGTTGAGCTTACAGCAGACATCCAGCAGGTTAGTCTCCCACAACAACAAGGGCTGGAGATGGTGAAACATCAGCCAGCCACCTATAGAATTATTTGTTTTAATATCAGATGATTTAACTACCATCCAACACCACTAATTTTCACCCTGTTAGATATTTAAACTCAACTCTGAATGCTTTAAGGGAGATTAGCTTCCAAAATATAATCCTCATAAAAGATGTGTAATTCTGAATGCATCACCTTGCATCTGGCTCTATTAATGAGATCAACTTGACAAGTAATCAAGATTTCTCAGAATTTTTACCTTTCATTGCAAATCCTGAGAGTTATTACACTTAACCTTCAAGTAGTTACAATGTTTCTTCCCACACCACAGTGTTTTCTAGAACAAGTATTCCCATTTATTATTTCGACAGTCACTTACTATTCTATAATCCAGTTTTCACGTGTGTTACCAATTTTTTAATCTTGATCTTATTTTGACATGGTGTTCATCAGGGCTCACAGGAGTCTATGAGGTCAACAAAATTCTTCACGGTCAATCCAAATGGAAGCATTCCCTTGGGCAAGACCTGCCATGTGAATGACTGCCCAGAAGACAGGAATCCCCTTTATCACTGAAATATAGTCAAATAATTATTTTTCATATTTTATTTAATTCATATGAACATTCAGAGTATCTAGGAGGAGGATAGTGTCTTTGCTCTATGGCCATGGTGAATTTCTTACAGCTGGGAGAACTAAGCCTCAGAATAATTTTCTTCAAATATTTATTCCAGGGAGATAAAGAATATAGCAACATTTGAAAATGCCCAGGCAAATCTGATGTTTTCGTACAGATACTGAGAAAATTCTGTTTAGCTACTTAGTAGCTACCACTGGAAGGTAGTTCATTCTGGCAAAAAAATTAAATATATTGGAAGCTTTTGTCACCACAGGACATTCATTTGCTCTCATAAAAGAACAGAAGTGCATCGAAGGCAAGCTTTTAAATGCTTGTAAACCAGTGGTGATGGTAAGCAGATAGTTCAAATTAGCTGACACTTTCCCAGATAAATATGACTAGGAAAACATGTTGGACTCCATCAATTTGTGGCAACGGGCAACACCTCAGAGAGAAAATCAAATTTATTTCCTCTTTAAGGCAAAAAAAATCAATTTAAATCTTCATGAAGGAATTGGCTTTACAGTGTACAGGCAAGCTTACGTTTGTCAGGATGTATCAAAAAATGGGAGCATAATAACCACCATTGCAGTAGTACAGCAATGACAGTCTGGCTACACCTACCTACTAACTGTGTTTCACAAAGCAAAGAAATAACTTATTACATGTCAGTTACAGACCACTGAGAAGCACAAGAAAAGATTCGGCATTCCCAGTGTGTAAGCTTGTAAGCTTCTGAATTTCCCTGTCACTGATTTACTTCTCGAAAGTCTCCAGCAAAACCAGCATTTGACAAAAGCCAGTAGCCTTTGCTCTACACAAACAGGTTCTGTTTGAAAAACTCTGTAGAAGATTAATTAAAAAAAAAAATCTAAAGAAAACCTGACATTGCTGCCTTCTGAAGGGGATATAATCTGGTTTTAGGCTTTCCATCAGACACCTGAACAGGATGCTGTGACTTTTACCAGGTTGGATTGAAATGAGTAGAATTGAACTGTCTTGACCAAGAAAAAGTTCTGGCACGTCTCAGGGAAAGATGACCTTTATAGGACCTTTCTTTGACAGGCATCTAAGGAACCATTTGCTTTGATAAAAATCAGATCTAGATTCCCTTTCTGAAATGTACAGACTGGTTGTTTGGGGTTTATTGAAAACACATTACATTTAAGCAGAATCTTATAACAAAAGTCCACACCACAAAGTCCTCTTGGAGCCTCACATTTTTCTCCCTCCAAGACTGATATCCCCATTGTCACAAAAAACCCTGCAGCCACCTTTCAAGCAGCAAACATAAAATAATGAAGTTATACTTTGTCAATCAATATTATTCAATTGTTTTGTTCTATTTTTGAACATCCACGGGCTTGTAACCTGTATGTGGACACTTACTGGACATGTGTCATCTTGACATTTACCATATAAAGCCTCCAAATCACCAGTCCAGTGCCAAAATCCCTGGAATGGTTCCAGCTGGTGGGACTGCCATTTCCCAAGTTTGCCATCACTAACTGGAGTTCTAAAGCTAACAAGAGTAGGTCTTTTCTTGAAAATACCTCGTTTGATAAACCTACCTGGATATATTCCCTTGAATAGTAATTATAAACATATACACCATTACAACTCATTGACTGCACTGTCTTAGAATAATTATTTAAATTGTGTCAGCACTGTTCCTTCTGTTGGTAAAACTGAGGTAGAAGAGAATTATATGGAAATGCTTCTTTGCCACAGTGCTTATTGTTAATCTGGTGATCATTAACCTGTTTGTACCATTGGTCACTGATTAATTTCTAACTCTCCATATCCAATGTTCCCAGCCTTTCAATCCATAAACCCAGATTGGGGGGGGTGGGCAGCAAATTTAACTCACCAGCACAAGGACGAACATCCCAAGAAACTGCGGAGCTGGCGAAGGGTCTGGAGGGGAAGCCATATGAGGAGCAGCTGAGGTCATTTGGTCTGTTGAGTCTGGAGGAGACTGAGGATTGTGCTGGTTTGGACAGACCTCATCACAGTTGCAACTTCCTTATGATGGGAAGAGGAGGGGCAGGCACTGATCTCTTCTCTGAGGTGACCAGTGACAGGACCTGAGGGAATGGCCTGCAGTTGTGTCAGGGGAGGGTTAGGTTGGGTATTAGAAAAAGGTTCTTCACTCCGAGGGTGGTTGCACACTGGAACAGGCTCCCCAGGGCAGTGGTCACATCACCAAGGCTGACAGAGTCCAAGAGGTGTTTGGACACTGCTCTCAGGCACATGGTGTGATTCTTGGGGATGTCCCGCACAGGGCCAGCAGTTGGACTCAATGATCCTGATGGGTCCCTTCCAATTCAGTATATTATATAACTCTATGGTAAGTTCAAACAAGCCAAAATTGACCAAACTATACCTTTTCTAAACAAGCCAAATTACACTCGTGACCCTGAGAATGATTTTTTCTTCTTTGAAAAACTGAGAAACAAGATGTGCAAAGCCTTCAACCTGACTTCTCTCCACTTCTCTGAGCAATCCAAGTGTGCAGTCAGCAACAGAGGTGCTTTAGAAAGGATGTGCTAAGTCATGCAAAGCTTCCAAATTAAACATTTTTCTGTCCCATAGAAAAAGAAGGGCTTAAGTCAGGTTGGCCAAGATTATGCGTGATTTTCCCCAAAACTTGTCAGACAACTTCAGCTGAAAGATACATATCAACAAATTATGAAAGCACGAAAGGTTCTCAGAATTTTATCACAATGGTCTTCTCTCTGCTGTTTGCCTTCTAAAGTAAAGAAAAGCAGGTGTTTGCCCAAGATAATCTTGGCTTTATTTTTGATTAATACAAAAGATTCTGGTGAAAAAAGCAAAATCAAACCAAAGAGCCTAGTTATCTAAGGCATATGGATTTGATTCCATCTGTGAATCAAGAATGCAAGTGTGTGCACAGCTTTCAGTCTACAAGGGAAAAAAAGAAAGAAAACCCACAAAAACCACCCCACACAGCTGTTGGTACATACCTGGAGCCCTGCTTTCACCTGCATGTACTGCAAGTACCCTCAGTGTTTAAAGCCAAGTTGTGCTGAAGGAACAGGTGGAGATTTTTATAGTTATTATTACAACACCAAGAGTGGTATAGGAATGGTGTAAGAGTCTAGTGTGTGTAATCTGCCTCTTCCTTAAACCATCCTGCATCTGCTAACTTGACTAAAACACTTGCAAGGGTGAATGCTCAGGACTTCAGTGAACCAGATCCTCAAAGAAGTTGTCAGAGCCCTTCACAGCAAAGGTAATGGCAGCATTGATACTCTAATTTCAAAGATTACCTCATATAAAACAAACAAAAAAAGGAACTACTCGCAATGATGTGAAACATGAACTTCCTTGTGAAAAATAGTTTGCAGAGACTAATTTCTGGTTTGGGAAAGTAGAAGAAAGCTATTAATTGTTTGATATAAAGCTATGCCAACTGACACAAAAATCCTTCAGTCAAAAGCATGGAAGCTGAATTCTTCTTGCATTTGATATGATTACACACTATAATTCAGTGGCAGCACGAAATTTTACACACAGCATGAGATACCATCTCAGTGCTTTTCTGAACAGCTTTCAGTTTTCTTTGTTATCATTCACCATGTGTTTGGATGTCAACTAGATGTATTTTAATGTCTAGGGTATATTTTTTCTCAAAATGCCAACTGCTATTTTCTAAGTGGTAAAGCCAAAAGACTGCAATCTTTTAAATTGTATCTCTGGTCAAACTCAAAAGCACATTTTTTGCTTGTTATCTGCCTGATAACTCCTTCATATTCTTTACCCTCCCACTCCCAAAATATTAATGAACTATATTGCACATGTAACTCCTGAACTATTTTGAAGAAATAGTTGAGACTGAGTGAATAGGTTGGTGCTACATCACTATGAAGCTTTATCTGAGATGGGTGTTGAACAGAACTCCTTATTTTCTTTAAAAAAAACACTATTATGTGCACAATAAAATGATTGAAAAACCCATACAAGAGCTAAGGAGTTCTCACAGAAGCAGACATGCTTTGGACTGCCTGATTATAGATACTTTTGGCTTGGTTCTATCTTAAAAGGAACTCTGAGCATCTTGGAAAACTTGCCCCAATTACAAAAAACCAAATAAATCATAATTACGTTACTAGCATCAATTGCTAGAATCCCCCCACTGTATATGCATTAACAAGGTTTCATCCCTTCAGAGAACTAAGGAGGTACCAGCTAAAACTGACTCCTGCAGGAAGTACTTCAAGGCGACTGCTCTCAGCACAGTGAGAGGGATGAAAACTGGAACATGGGCTGTATTTCATTTTAAAAGGTGAGCAGTCATGCAGGGAGGATTTGATCACTTTTGCTTTATAGTCAATAGAATGATCTAAAACTCTGCTTAGGCACTAAACAACCATTTCCAGTTCAGAGAGCAGGCCATAATGGAAATCATTTGAATTACCTACAGCTGCCGAATGGGAGCTTTTGTAGGGTCTGGATGTGTGGTTGTGGTACTGCAGGCAGTGCAGCAAATTGCCAGGTGCCAGCTGAGCCACCGTTACTCTTGAGGCACGTGTCCTTCCCTTTCCCATAGAAAATGTAAGGAAAAGTAAAGTATGGCTTCTCTCAGTGACATCAGTTATACACAGGGACTGCAGATCCAGCTTTGCCTCCAGCACACCTGTTATTTCACCAGATTAACTGCTGCCTTGGTGGCTGATTCCAAGAGCCCATCATTCAAAACAAACTCAGTTCTCTTTATGTTAATGGCATTTTATTTCAAAATATATTAACCATTCTGTGCTTACAAAGGGCTGCAAGTGTGAATACAATACCAAGTTAAAAGCTTCTTAAACCTGCTACAAAACCCATTTTTATTAGAATGAGGACTGGTGCATACAATCAAAATTATTTAGTTTAAATACCTCTGCAGTCTACACAAGTACTTCTCGACCTTAACATACACATTTTATTGGGCCACAGATGGACATAGAGGTTATATTGTCAATATTATACATGCAAAACCAGGTACTGTACCAAACCCAATTATGATAACATCGGTTTTGAACACAGTTCCATTCTGAAGATGCATCACATGTACAGACAAAATTTGTGTCAACAGACAATAGAAGTTATTGCTCCAATATCCACCCATGGGGCCTGGTAGGAACACACACTTCAGAACAACCCATGCTCTGTAATGCAAAACATCTGCTGTTAGGTTTGAGTAAGGTGTAGCCATTCTTAAGATAGGATGGCAAAAGTTTCTTTGGATTTGGTTTGGTGACATTTCCCAAGGAGGAAAAACCCTCCTGTGTCTTTCGACCAAAACATCAAACACTGGCTAGCATATATATACATGCATACATATATATATAGGTAAGCACCTAACTACTGATATAAAAAGTTGGTTTCCAACCATCCAACCATCACTGAAGCATAGAAAATCTGTTTTTAAAGGCAACAATCTGAACAAACTGAATGCTTGCCAAATATACTCATGATGGCAGATGACAAGCTGAAAACACTGATCTACACAGACAGTAGGTTATGAACAACATAAAAGTAGTTTTTACTGATACTTGAAAAAGATTCATGTTTAGGCTGAGACTGGCAGAAAGAGTAGTAAATATTGGGATTTTGTTTTTCCAACCTTATGGCGTAGATACCAGTTCTTAAGCCTAATGAACTTTTGTAGTGTGGCTACTTTTCACCTTTGTGATGTTTCTTTCATTTAATCTACACGAATACCATGAAACGTTTCTTTGACTTTAGGTCCTTATTGGATCACTGTACATAATATTCTAGTGGGTAACAAGTGAGGCTAGGAGAAGAAATCAACTTTTTGCTTTAAAACTATCACTCTAAAAATTTTTCACATGTATGTATATATATGCTAGAGAACTCACTCTGCTTTATTAGCTTGCAGATGCACCCTGCTGCAAGCAAATCTGCCCTGCTTCTCACTCAAACCTGGCTTTGGTGTCACCAAATAGTACTTCTATTAAAAAATTAACCTCCAATTCAATGCAAAATGAATTATATTTGTCCAAGTCCATCCACATGCAGAGCAGATCAAGGATGCATTTAGTTCCAATTAGCACTTCCTTCCTGAATGGGACATACTATTTCAAGATGGACATTCAAAGCATGCCTTCAGCTCCTGGAACCAATTCCCAGAAGGGGATGGAAGTATACTCTCATGTGCTAAACCATATTCCAAACAAGTTACCAGAGGAGGTGTGGATGAGTTTAAGAGTCTGGGGAACTGAAGATATATTTCATGACCTATTAATTTTGGCAGCTTTTTAGAGGATATGTGCAAATACTTCCAGGAACAGCAATCTCTCAGCAATGCATTACTAGCAGCTTTTCCCTACTTTCTATTAACTACAATAAAACTGTGGCAGTCACACTACCAGAATTTGCTTGGCTCTTTCACAAACTGTATCAAGTAAACATGAATTGTAGAAAATGTTGCTTGTTTTCATTATATACAGGCACTATTTTGTTCTCAGGTATTTTTAAAAAAAAAAAAAAAAAAAGGACAAAATTTCGGTTAAAGTCTGAATAGGACCAAGACTCCCAATATTTATATAACACTGCATATCAATATATACATTTACAAACCCAATGTAGAATCACTGAAGATGTTTATGACTTCTGACATTGTTTCTTGTTTCAAAACACCAGATTCATTTTCCACATTGTTTTTTTTTCCTATTTCCAATTTTATCACTTAAAAGCAATTTTGGAAAATGTTATCATAAAGCATTAAGGTACCTCAGTAAAACTGACAGAAAAACAGTACCAGGTTAAAGATCAAGTCTCCCTAATGTTTGTTAAGAGTTTAAGGTGATTCTAGTCTTGCAGAAATAGAAATAACAAGTAAATTGTCAAAGTTTGCTTCAGCAAAAAGCATAGGAAATAATACTAAGAAGAAACCCTTTGAAATACAAGTCAATACAGAATTTATAAAGATGATGCATCCATGGATTTAAGAGATGTCAGCTGTCACTCGATAAAGATTATCTGGGAAATCAATTTTCTCTTGTAAAATTGCAAACTTCAAGGTAAGCAACAGCATCTCTAGAAGAAGGCTACCTCTGCTATTAAACCTAATGAATGCTAACTCCAATCCCAACACTTTTCAGTACCTTCCATCGTAGTCATTTCCTGAGGAAGCACCCATTAAGGTGGCACTATCTGCAGTGACAAATTTAAGTCAATATAATATAAATGCAATGCTTGAATAAAGGCAGCTGTGGAAACATCCACTACCAACAATGCAAAGCAATGGAACCTCCATAGAATAATGGTAATTTTCCATCCTTAGTGTATCAAGTCCACAGGAAAGGCAACACTCTGCAATATTCCCAGTACTAGGGATCAGCAGCATAGCAATTCAGCTGCTGCTTTTACTGGAGAACAATTTCATCCAGTTTTGCTTTTCCAGGCTTTCTGAAAAACAATGTTTAACATTGCAGCCATACACCTATTTCAAAAGCTGTGCTGATACCCACAATGGATAATACTAGAGACAGAATCTCATTTTCCCTGAACAATGCTTTTTCTTATTTTAATTACTTAATCACTGACAAAATACACATCCAGTATATCCTCCTCCCCTGTGTCTTTAAAAGAAGCCACAATAAAGCTTGAAATCAGACAAGTCTAAGGGTACCATAGATAATCTGCACATACACAGCACTGTGTATGGAAAGATCATGTGGGTATCAACTTAACTTCTGAAAAATGTGCATCAAATGTATCATTATAATGTTAAACTTTTTTTTTTTTTAAAAGCAGCCTTTCAAAATAAGTAATTTCTGCTCCCAACTGGTCACAGTGTACCTATGCTGAAAGCCACCATGCTCTAGTAAGGCTGGCAGAATGAATGTGTGCCAGACTCTTGCCCACTGCAGTTTGTTGCTTCATGGATCCAATTAAGCCAGTATTTACAGTGACTTGAAGCTAACGTGCTTGGGCTGTGAACTGGCACACAGTCTCCTCTGCCAGCTCTGCTACAGCAGTGTTCAGCCAAGGTACAGGAAGGAAAGGCTCACTCAGACTCAAGTGCCAGGAACAGTACCAGCCCTTTGGCACTACACTTAATTGCACCAAGCCTGATTTCCCCAAAGAGAATGATAAAAACCAGCACAGTTGAATTTCACAACAGCACGAGAACACATTGTCTTGCATTACTACGAGCATTCCCTTCTGAACTCTTAATTATTGAACACTAAATGTACTAAATACACGTAGTAAGTGCTTGCTTCTGGAATGAATCTTTACAATAAAGCTAAAGGCCATCAACTTCTTGCCTACAAGCACTACAGAAAAGATATCTCTCCTAAGAAAACTGCACTGCAGAGAGGGGTAGGGCTTTTTCTGTTGTTTGGTTGGTTGGTTGTTGTTGCTGTTGTGGGCTCTTGGAAGGTGAGTTGGGTTGGGTTGGTTTTTTTGAAAGCTACAATGCATGTACTAAAAAACTTACCCAACCAAACTGCTGGTTGTTTTTGCAGATGAAGCAATATAACCATGAACTGGCACGTTTCAAAGACCAGAAGTCAAAATGAGCAGTTTGATTTTTTTCATATTAATGTGAGACTGATCTAAACAAAATCGTTCTGAAAGAGGCTGAGTCTGCTCAGAAAATAATATAGATTGCTAAATACTCAATGACAAGGTCTTCTATTTCTGCTGGTAATTAGACACTTGCTAAACACAAAACCCAAATAATCAGAGTATGCCCTTTCATAATGTGGTATTTTGTTGTTTTGGGTTTTTTGTGGGGTTTTTTTTCTAAACATGGTGAAAATCAGTGAATATTTCCTATTCCTACAAGGTGTTATAGGAAGTTTTGTTCCTTATTTTTCTTTTCTTGTTGGCAGTACATGCAACTGCACCATTACTAATTAATCATTAATCCACTAATCATACAGTTGGTTCCTCAATCAGGTACAGCACACAGCATGAGCTCCTGAAGCTACATTTACTGAGTAAGGATGTACCATGGAGGGTTTTTCATGTCCAGTCTGAGCTGAATTTGGAACAGAAAGCATCAAAATGAAGCCTCATTTCAAAGGAGGACAAACTGACCACACTCCATCAGATATGAATTTTCTATACAAAATTATTTCATGCTGGGGAAGGAACATTTCAAAACATCAATGTATCTTCTCAGGCGATTTTACTCATTTGCCATTACTGAAGTTAACAGTGTCTCAGTCATGGTTTTAATCATCATAGCAGAGACCCTTCTTTGACGTAAGGCAATTGGTTGAAGGGGAAGAAGAAAACTTAAAACCAAACAAAATAATGCTTTTTAATGACTCTTTAACATGATTATGTTGAGTACCACAGGAGTATTAAGGATTGTCTCAGAAAATGGGATAGCAAATGTGGACAATAAATATGTCTTGACGCAGAGCAAAAAGGTGCTTTAAATGCTGTTTACAAGAAGCTACAATGAGAACACGACAATTCAGTGCAAAACTGTGAACTAAAAAAAAAGTAATACAATAAAGAAGTTCCCTAATTATCTTGGTAGTTTCATTCAAGCTGGTTAGAACACTGCAGGAGTATCTTGGGACAGCAAAAATGTGTTTCATTTAAGCTTTTTCGTAAGCCACAAAACCAAGGAGATAAAACAGATACTTGACTCAAGCAACACATTCTTCGTATTCTGTTAGTTGAAAGTGATGTGTAGATCTTTCAGAATTTAAAATATTAAACAGGATATTTCCATATTTTGATAAACCTGAGTCAACCTACTACATTAAGCCCAAGTCTGTCCCTCAAGCACATACCTGCAGGTGTGCACCTACAGCACACCTACTCAACCTCCCTCACCTAAAACGTAAAATTTCATCAGTAAAATTGCAGCAGCTTATTTTGAGAATCTGAGAAGCAGACTATTTGTGTCTTATTAGGCAGCCTGTTTATTGCGAACCTATAGTAGGACTTTCTTCTTTATTCAGTATCAGAATACTTTCCAATCACTTTCCATGGCAATGTATTTTTAGAAACAATGTAAAAATACATACAATATCATGGAAAGAACCTTCCAAATCCATCAGCTCTCCTAGAACTCAAGTAAAACAAACATCTCAGTTACTGCAAGCTGTTTGTGCACACATCTTAGATATCCTTAACTCTGGATAAGACCCCTTTGTTTCAAGCATTGAATTACTGTCAACAATAAATACAAGGCAAGCCTGTATTTTGTACAACTCATTATCAATCAAACTCTGAAATCAATTCAAGTTACTGGAAACTGAATGGTGGTTCTTTGGTTAAGCAAGTGCATCTGCTACTTTGCACCCAGGGCCTCATTGGATTTGTGGAAAAGCTGTGCAAGTATGAAATATTTACCAAAAAACCCTGCTTCCCATTTACAAAAAGGATCCATTTATAAAGATCCATTGTGTCAAAATGTTTTGACAATCAATACAAAAGGCCTTAAATGTCACCAAAGCTGCATTTTAAGCAAAATCATGTATGGAAGAAAAGCACTAGAGGATTTGATGCTGTGACCTAGGCAATACATCCTTTCAGAAATTCAAGACCTTCGTTTATTACTAAGATATACCTTAATATATTAAGATATATCCTATATCTCAGTAAGATATTTGGCCAGACGCTTACAGGGTTAAAAAGCCCCAATAAAACTAAACCAAGATCCATGCTCTCTCCCCTTTCAGTCTGGAAGTAAAATTTGTTTAAAAAGTTAATTGAACTCAGCCACAGCATTTGAAAACCATCATTAAACAATCTCCAATAAACTTCTTCCAGTTACTGGAAGGAGATGTGACCATCCCACATTACTACGGTCTGAAAACACTTAAGGCCTTTGATTAAATTTCGTTGACAAGATGACTCCACTGGGAGGGTGGATAAACAGCAAAATATTATCAGATTTCACTGCAAATGGGGGCAAGATTTAAACTATTTAAACAAGTCCTCCTATGTCAGTAAGAGGAAAACCTACATTTACCAGTTTACATTTCTATTAATTTCAGGAAGGTATTAAAAATACCAGTCTCCAACAACATTAAATTTCAGTGCATGTAAGAGAATAATATTATAGCGTTATTATGAGTTATAGATGATGGTTGAATCTTATAAAGAAATACCTTGAGGAGGAGAAAACTATTATATTATACTTTCATTACACAAGAGTGGTTTCCCCTTCTTTTGCCACCAGATTGCCTAAAAATATTTTGGACTTACAGCTTTCTTTAAAGCTACTACAATTTAATAAGACAAATAACCCAATAAATAAAAGCCAAGTTAGTAATTTCAGCAGGTAAGATAATGACTCCAGTGGATGTACCTGTACTCTTAACTATTGTTTTGATAAGACAGAAGGTCTTCAAAGTCTTCAACAAGGCAGCTGACTGTGTGTTGGTGTGCAAAGCCATGGGAAGTAGACATTCTCTCTCGAAGAGGCAAAGTGCACACTAATGTAAGGCCAGCAGATGTTCTAGTGCTTTCTCCTAAAACCCAAGCTATGCTTCCCTGTGAGCTGCCCCCAGGCACAGCTGGGAAGAGACAGAAGGCCATGGCTGTTGTGAACCCAAGACAGAAGACAGCGATTCCCTCATGTTGTAGAGGTGCAGCACAGCACCTCCATCACTCTGCCGACATCTTCATCTCCTCGGGACTCTCTCTAGGTGACCTGGGGGGTGGGGGGAGGAAAAGAAAAGTGAAAAGTAAGACACAAATCTGCCCAGTGATTACAAACAATCATTTCCTATAAAACAAAGGGTAAACAAACACATATGAAGATTTTTTTGTGTACTGTGGAAGCTCTATCTGTGTCATACACGGCAACTGGAATGTAACTTTCACAAGCCAGAGATTACGGACAGGTCAAATTAGCAGTTTTTCTCCCAAATTACCAGATGAAAGAAGACAATACTATCCATGTGAATAAGGCAAAGGATTATTTCTGACAAGCAGAGAATCCTCTTTAAGATAGATGTATAATGAGCTAACCTATAGTTTAACAAGACAGTAGAAACATTAAAATAGCTACTGTTGTTAATATTGTCACAATGTGATTTACAATTCTAAGTAGTTATTCAGTTATGAGTTTATTCCTAACTGTATTATTATTATCATCCCATTCCTAACTGTACAGCTTAAAGATACATTTTTATATTCCGCATTTTGTAATGTCAATAATGACATTACTAAGGACTATACTTTCAATGGAATGATGGCATATAATGTTTTCACATTTTTTTAAACCTAGGTATGTTTATATTTTGCGGTATTGTACACTAGGACATAAAAATGAAGTATTTTGGGGCAGGCTCCTTATTATGGGCAATGAACTCTATTAGATATCCATGAATAAGAGTGTAAAAATTATGTTCAATCATCTCCTAGCACAACAGCAACATATAAATTATAGGACACAAAGGTATTATCAGGGAATTTTCTAAATGAGCCTTCTGTAGGAGGCTGAGAGACATTAAACAAACACTTCCAGTATACATGTTCCAGTGAGTGTTTTACTTTACCATACTTTTTATTTCTAGAATATGGGACAGCTGAACCCTCTTCAAAAGCTACTCATGCAGATGTGAGTGCACACTCTATATAAAACTCAGGCACACATTCTCTACACCTGTGCATATGTACACTGATGTGTGTGAAAACATAATTCATACAAGTAAGATATTTACAGCTCACCGGTAAATCTGTAATGGCCACGTTGCTTGCGATGGAGTGGGCATAGAATTTGTTGGACTCACCAACATGGCACTATATATATTGGAAGCAACCACAAGTATACAAAGTAAAATTGGTCCTATGATGGCCCCTTCCAGTCCCAGGTAATACGCTCCACCAGCCACCGCAAGGCCTGTCAGGTAAGGGTGACCACCTCTGCCACAAGAACAATAAGATTAAATTAACAACAACAAATGCAGCATTATCAATTATGAAATGTGAATTAATGCTGAAGTTTTATTAAGCTTAGGAAATGACACAGCTAGCTACAGCTGCCCATATTTGCACTGTAAACTGCTGTCTGAACGACTGCACAAAGATTCCAAGCTGTATTCTGCACTGTATTAGCACAACAGATCAAACACTACCGTAGCATGGAACACTGGTAAGATCCACAATGCAGTAGTTACTTTACAGACACCTGCTGAAGAACGTCTGAAGGACTTAATGGGAAACACACTTCCATTTTGAGAATGGAAAGACGGTTGGTTTCACAGACTGTTCATCCTTTATGGTCAGCAAGTGTTAAAGCTTGACACAATTAGCAACATGTACTATGAGCACCCTGAGCAAAGCCCTTCAGTTACATGACGAGAGCAAATTGCAGTGCATCTTTGAAAGAACAGCTAGCACACGGTCTTTAAAGAAATAGCCATGTCTTCTCATTTTGTTGTAAAAAATCTTCTCAGACCGAATGTTTGTTATCATTAGCTTTTAATGTTTTCAGATGAAAAACAAAACCGGATTTTAATGAACAATTAGTATTTACTGGAAAGTTGAGGCCAGCAGAGCTTTTTGATAAGAGCTCTCATGGCAGCAAGTAAACCATGCCATTTCTATTTTCTGTGTCTCGGATTCATATTTTGCACCTGTGTTCAGGTGCAAAATGTGAGTCCTACCAACAGCATTTGCACAAAACCTGCTCATCATTCTTCATTCTTTATACTTAAAATAATGACAGCAATATGGAATTGTATAAGAAAAACTACAGTTGAAACCTGCACACAATTCTCAGGAAGTTCCTCTAAATTCTGAGTGTAATATATAGAAAATACCAGCTAGTCAGTTCAGAGCTCCAGCAGTTCCTGAGGTTTCCACCATGGTCCTGATTTCTACTCAACTCCCAGATTTTACCTTTTTACAGTCTTTGCCTTCTACACAACTGTGTGCAAAATAAGGCCATGAAACATGACCTATTAAATCATACACATCTCATGTCTCACCTAGATCAAACTTAACCTACTGGCAGGACCAGATTGCTCTCCTGAGGGGATAAACGTGACCTAAAGTTTCATGATTCTTCAACAACAGACACCATTAATTTTTAAACCTTTAAAAACTTCAATTTTTTTCCAGCATTTGCATCAGTTTAAACATTCTTTTGGCTAGTTTTCTAAATTAAACAACAGATCACCTGATGAAATAGGACTGCAGTACAAAGGTAATCCATTTAGAAAACCCTGCATAACCTAATTATAGCTATTTCAAATAGAGTTAATCTAATCTGTAAGACATCATGATGCTTACTGTTCAATTTATTGGGAAGAATACAATTTTTGTCCACTGTCAGAAAATCTATTCCTGCCCCATATATTTTCTGGACAGTAAAAAGAGTTTGCATCCTCTACAGTCCAAAAAAATGTATTCTAGTAAGCAGAAGAATTATTGGCTATTTAAACAGCTACTAGCCTTAAATTTATCCATGATTTATTGTTGGGGAAAAAAACATAATTTGATTATACTTCACTTGTTACTTGAATTAATGCAAAATAACTAGAGCCACAGTCTATGAAAATTAGTATTAATATTGGGCATATTATCATTAGGTACTCTCTGTTCAGTGTAATCATATTTAGTGAACAAAAACACTAATTTCTAACAACACAGAACTCAACTACTTTATGTCCTTATTCGACATTAACTCTATTTTTTTTTTGGTCCCTAAATAGCTCATGGTTTTATCTGCTCTGCAGAATCATCTGGCATTAGGAGATAAAAAGGAAATGCTACACACCTTTAGTCAATAATTAGATAAATAGAAAACATAAACTAATTCTAACAATCCCAACTGAAACAGTTCATTTTGCTGATGTTGAGTTCAAGACATCTGAAGTGTCAAAGATGACAGAAAAGAGGCCTGGGAAAATGAAGGCACTTAAGCCAGTAAAACTTCTTAGTATGAGGTTATTCCTGAGTTTGAAGATACTGTCTTGCATGCTTCAGAAAAATGAGTTTAATTAAAAGCATCAGTGACTGTCAATCATTTTTACAATGCTAATTTTAAAAAGTGTTCAATATACTTACCCTGATATATCTGAATAAATTGCTGTATCTACAAAATAGGTTGGCAAGAGGTGAAAAACCAAGAGCAAAATGGCTTTGCATCCCTGTCCTTGCACAAGCCACAAATCTAGGACTGCAGGGACCGCTGCCCAGTATGTCCCCAGAAATGGCACTGCTCCAAGGATTGCTGCTAAAGCTAGAGCACACAGAAGCAGAAGTGAAAAAAAAGACCACAGAAACATATTTCACAAATATATTTACAGTTACATTCTGACACTTTTGCCACACCAGTAAGTCCCACTTCCATCAACTGTTGTAAATAAATCACTGAAGAAGTGCCACATGAGGCTCTTGACGTTTTATAACTGTGGTTTAGGAAAAATAAAATTACACCATTCCCCGTACAGAAGAGTTCAGCAACTGGCAGTCATAAGGAGTTACTTCCACAAGAGGCATCAGTTTAGAAAAACTTGAAGTTATACCAATCATGTACATTTCTTACTGTGTAAGAAAGCAAACGAGCGCAAGTCTCACTCTAACTTACTGCATCTGCTGCAGTTATCCACAATAGTGAGAAAGCGGGCAAACATGAGATTTACGACTTACGTATTCCTGTATGCAAACGTGTGCACACAGGCGCACACCCTTATGACTATACAAAGACCTGCTGTAATCTAAAGCAATACAGTTCTGCTGCCACTATAATTCAATGCACCAGGAATAAACATAAAACAAAGCACAATTAAGTGAGGCATTTTTCTTTTTTTTTTTTTTGGTCTCATTAACCAGAAAGCAAAAAGTTTTAAGATTTTGCATGTAGTTGAATAAAATAAGACTGATTACTTTCTAAGTGAGTGTAGTGACAATGCCTTTAAGGCAGTTGCACTTTATAATACAGACATTTCCCACTATATTGGGGTTTGTTTCTTTATAGCTTCCCCTTATGCTGCCTTGTACACAAACATTTTGCAATTACTACTATTATCATTCTTTTTAGAGAAAGAAGGGCAAAGAGGAACAGGGGAGAAGGATCTTCTCCGAGAAATTGTCCAGCCATTTCCAAAACTAAGATTAAAGGATGAAAGAAAACCAGAGGCTGGTAATACAGTCAGACAATGGTACTGAGAATAAGAAGCATTCCTCTATCATGCATTTCTATGATGCCACATCTTCCTGCATTTAGGCATCTTGAAAAATCAGCACATGTCAACTGTGAAAGAAACAGAAGCCAAGACAGGCAGAATCAAGTTAAAACCTGAAAAGACTTGGACTGAATACAAGGGAGAAGGAATTGGATCCAACAAACGAAATAGAAAGAAAAGATGAAATAGCTGGCAGGGAATGTGTTGTGAAAACAGAAAAAGGCAAGGCTCAGAGGTCAGACAGCAATCAGGGCTTCCTCTCCACCCTACCCACAGCCATATTCTCCAAGACCAGACTAAGCTTGTCAGCAACACTTAGTATTTCTGATTTTGTACAACAACTAATTATGTAATATTATTTATAAATATGTTGCAATTGTTCAAATTCTTACCAGATGGTATGAAGACTATGTTAATCCCAAATATAGTGTGAGTCAGCCAAGTATAGAGTCCATAGAACCCAGCCATTTTGAGGGAAGCATCAAACACACCTCTAAAATGATCAAAGAAACTCTGTTAATGTTAATTTTTATTAGCAAGAGGAATCCTAGCACTATGAAGATACACATACAGGTTGCTTTGAGTAACTGAAAAGCCATCAGTACCACAAATAACACATTTCAAAATGTAACACTGAACCCTTTATACACCTGTTCCATCTGAGAAGAATAAATATTCACCACATCTGTCATTAAAGGCATTTAGACCAAAAAAACCAATGGGTTCCAGGGACAAATTCCTTGAAAGAAACTGCTCAAGTATCAGACCACGTTCTCTATCAAAAATAACCTTTTTTTCTATGAGAAGCCATACCATTCTACATACAAACTACTTTTTCCTTTCCTTTTTTCCACTTCTAGGTGTTCATTCATTTTCTTTATCTGCTTACAGTTCTATACCTGCTCTTTTCCACTGGATCTCCCCAGCTTTTAGGTTGTTTACTAGGTTACATTACTAAAACCCAAATAGTAAATCTGGTAACCTAATTCAATCCTGCTGAATCTACATCCAGAGTTCTCCTCTCTTAAGTGTGACCTTGCTTCGTGAGACAGCAAACAGGCAGCTAAGTGCTGTGACATTTTTACAACACTAGGACAGGTACACATGTGGAGTACCCCATAACTGAACTGGAAACCGATGCCTTAGGTCTACAGTCACCAAAACCACAATCTAAAACTGCTAAATCTCATTATTGTACTATGTCAGTTTTTCACCCGTATTTGAGAAGTGAAGTTCTGTGAAATCACTTTTAGGTTGAATACAAGTAACCAAGCTACCTCCGAGTCCCACAACTCAGAACAGTCCTAACAGCTACATCGTTGCAGAAGTGGTGGCACACACACTCTCTTAGCAAGGATAAACCTGAAGTTTTCTGAGGTTAAATTCCCATTTATAACTCATGGTGATTGTGTCTTGGTAGTTTTGAGAATACTGGCAGCAGCGCAAAGAGGACAGGAAGACCATACAACAGGCATCTTTGAGCCAGAGGATAAGTGCAAAGATTTTCATTGCACTCTGAAGGGGAACACAGTCTGCACAGAAAAACAGCCCTTTCTGGACCTAAAGTCTGTAACAGCACAGTTTCCTTCGTCCACCAAGTCCATAAAGCCTTGCAGCAAAGAAACCTTCTGTGACATTAAACTACTAGGTAGAATCTTTTCTGAACTACCAACAAGAATTCCAAGACTCCCAGTTTTTGCTTCTTTGGCCACTATGCTCATTATTATTTCTGTAGGCAGTGTGAATATTTTTGCTCTTGTTTCCTACCTAAGGCCTCACTTTTAGATTTCTACATGACTTCAGAATCAAAATAATCTTATTTAAAATTCATTCACTAGGAGCTATGAGTACATAATAAACCTCACACATCAATGCTACTGCTCAAAATGTGAGATTCTCTTAACAGACTAACCAGAAATAACTGTTGTCAGCCATTTTCCCCTCTAAAAGAGGGAAAGGGAAAATAAAGGAAAAAAGCAAGCTTTAAAGAACGACCTGAAGTAACACGTCAAATCTTTGACAGGCAAGAACTACGTGGTGCATAAAGAAAGGGAGGGAACATTTACAAATATGTAGTGGCCTCAGTGCAAAAAAGCCTCAATACTTCTCAGTTTAGATGAACTTCTATTATATTAAAATGGAAAGTCAGACCAAAATATATAAAATCTAGAGATTTTGAAGAGTGACATACTTGTAATTTGAGTTATAAGAAAAGATGTTTCAGACATAAAAAAAAATTGGCAAGGAGGCAAGAAAATCCCAAAACTCAAGGCCACAGTAACAATGCTAAATGTGCGTTTGCATTACAAATTCAAGATACTCTCATATTTTAGCTACTCAAAAGTCTTCATTTTCTGCATTTTCTGTGACATTTAACTCATGTCTACTCTTTCTGAGGATATCATAGGAGCATAATATCTTTCTAATAAGAACCTGTGCAGCAATCTTCAAGCAAATCTTTTTCTTATCCAACAGAAACTGTGGCACAAATACATCACACTTGTCAAAAATATTTTATAACAGTCCTTGAGTATCTCCTTATTTTTTCCAAAAAGATATTTTCTGTACTGTAGCAAAATTAACAAGGTCTTAACAATTTCTATATGTATGAGCCAAAATTACATTTCAGTGTACAAGAGGTGAGACAGGTCTCTAGCTTGAGAAAAGTATCTGAAGTATCAACTTCACCTGAAAAGAAAATATCAATCTATGAACAGTCATTTTAGATTTTCCTGGAGAGACTACAAAGGAAGGGAAGACAGTGCTATTATGGTAACCAAAAGAGAGACAGCAACCCAGGGGGAAAAAAAACGTTGAAGGTGTCTATAAAACAAGTTGCTTTCTTAGTCTCAGCTCAAGGACCTGGCAACCAGATGCACTGGTAGCACAACAGGAAAACTAGTCTGGGACTAACAGGAAGTCCTGGTCTGATGTCATTCTGCACACTGACACGTAATATATTTCAGCGGCTGAACAGTGCATACCTCTGACAGACTGCAGAACAGTACAGCATCTCTCTGGCTCCGTGCTTCTGACACACACGACTAACAGGCTGAGAGGAGACGCCATCACACAGTGCTGGGAAGCTGTGAAGCGCCAGTGGTCAAGCAGGAAGTGAGAGGAGGCTGCACCGAGTCTCATTCTCCTCCTCTCCTCCCCTTTGGTTTGCGTCTGCCTCAACTGAAGTCATAGAACATCATAAAGAAGGCACAGGGGATACTACTGTGTGGCAGGTGTGGACCAGGAGAAGGTTAACCTCTCTGAAAACTCGTATTTGTTACCTTCTGATAACTGTCACAAAAACTAAAAATCATATCTTAAAGTCTGGAAATTCACATCTATTTTGCTTCATGGTTAAGGCAGCAAAAAACAATAATTCTGAAAACACTAATTAGAATCTTCTGAGCAGTTTGCTTCAGGTACTCTGCACCTGAGATACCAGACCTTAAAGATGATGTGGGTATGCTAGTGCCAGTGCTGCATGAATTTCTTACCATCTGTAAAATGCAGACCTTCCTAGTGTAATTATGACAGTAAGTAAGTTTCATCTCTTAATACATTATTGGCACATATATAGCTTCCTTTTATATACAAGAGTAATTGCATGATTCAGAAACGAGAAAATCCAATTGCTGCTCACGTCTCACTTTGGCACTGTATCTGGATGAACCACTTTACCTGCAAGAGCTGTCATCTGCAAATGTGTAATTTATGAGCACTTCATGCCAATTTGGCATAAGGCATACTTAGACATACATATTCCATTTTACTGAGCTTTGAAAAGCATGTAAAATTTAAAAAAAATAAAAATCAGAGGACATGGGTCATGCTTCACATTATTCAGATTAAAAATGCAGAAACTTCTGTGAAATGCTTCTGCACAGCTGGCCTGCTTGTTTTTTTTTTTTTTTTTGAGTGAAAGTTCTTTGTACTAAGTTCTTTCCCTAAGCTAGGGAATTTGCTTGGAGACTCCACAAGGGAAAGGGCCACCTTTTCATTTTATGGGTTCTGTGGATTTTTTTTCCTCTTTTACTGATTGGCCATAAAAAATCTAGAGCTTCCCTTTTATTACTACTGTAGTTTGTATCAAATGTATGTCCACCTGAATTCAGGTTCACTTTCACAGAGCCTGCAGGTAAAGTCTATTCGCTGTTATTCACAAAATGAGACTTCAAAAATTTCAACCTAATGCTGCAACAACCCCAGCTGAAAAGAGCCCTTCAGCTCAGATCATGGATTTTTTGACCTTGGAGTTAATTTGATTTTCTAGATCTCTCTGTTCCCAGAGCACTGGAGGAAAGAAGAGCATATGGGCTGAAATAATGAGAATTTGAGTTACCAGAATGATTAGAGTAAGCACATCCTAAGTTCAGAAGAGGGATTTTCTGGTTATTATACTAAATTTAAATGAACAGGCATATGAACCCTGGCTTGTGAATGGGCGTAACTTGACAAAAGTGATAGTCATCTTTGGAAAAGTTTGCAAGAAATAGCGTTTCTGTAAATTCCTTACAAAACACTTTACAATCCATACAACAGTTTACTATCCAATTAAAATGCAAGCTTGGTAACAGGAACACCCTCAGCCAAAAATACTGTTGGAAAAAGACAATTTCACTCTTTTGTCATCTTCCTCACACCACTGATGTTTGGTATTTTCCCATATTGTCTAAGTAGATACTAAAAGGATTGTACTATATCTTTGTTGTAAACCTTGCTGTGTAGAGAACTGACTAATTCAAAATGATGCTTTAAGAGACTTCAGCTATTCAGTTTCTTTTGAGAATACAACCATCACATTTTAAAAGTAGAGAGTTCGAAGTGCAAATGAAGAAAACTTCACAGCATGGTTTCACAATTTATCCTCAGATCAGGTTAGCTCAGAAGTGTCCCAGGAAAGGAGCCCTCCCATTTCCCTGTTGTCAAGATTCACTTCTGTCCCAGATGACGCCTCCTCTGTCTACCTGCCAGCCCAGTCTCCATTATGTGCCATGACACTTTTTACAATTAATTCAGCTGACAATGCTTTCATGATGGGCTAGTTTTAACTAAGTAGCTCAGGTCTCCACTTCTCAGCCAACTCATAAGCAGTGGCTAAAATAGTTGCATTCCCACCAGGAAAGAAGCCAGTACACTCATGGCTGGAGGGCAAGAACACATCAGTGCTGTCTTACCCCAGCTGAAACTAACACTCACTGCCACCGTAACTTCAAAACCAAAGAACTCTTTCTTTCTTCACACACCACCGAGATCTGTTGCAAAAGACAAGCTGCCAGTGACAGCTATTATCTTAAAAAAGACCAACGTATTCTTCTTCTACAATGATCCCTCAAATTTCAAGTGATCACCAGGAGAACATTGAAGAATGAAATGACTCAAAGAAGTCCTTTTGAAAAAAACCTCTTAAGCTGTTCTTTGACTCTCTTTAAGGGTTCTGTTCTTCTAGGGATAAAAAATGACCCTCTTTATATTTCAGTTTCAAATTTAACATGAAAGTAAGCAAAGTGCGCTAAGATAGATTCCAGCTATGAAAAAAGCAGAAGTGGCAGGATCTTATTCTTGACAGAATAAGATCATTTCAGGAGCAATATAAATATGTAAATTACTTTCAGAGAGGACTCCATGACAAGATTTCAACAGTTTTGCTGCTGAAATTAATTTCTCCTCATGAATGATACAACTGAACAAAACAGCTCCAACATATGCAGGCCAGTAATGACACTAATCAGATAAAGCGATACAGTCTTCTATCAAAGCATCGCTCCTCCAGATGGTACAACTGATGCAAGTACTGCGTACACCTCCCAAGGCAGGACAAGGTTCCAGTGACTTTATCAAACCATCATTAAAGAGTGGCAACCATTCTGAAGGACACAGTAGCACAGACGTTCTTCCCTAACAGAGAAATATCTACGTTTTGTGAAAAATAACAATTAACCTGTAAGAAATTCTACATCTGGTTATTTCTTTAAAATACTTTTGTATTTGTATTAATTTTTTAATTACTACTTTGGCCTGTAACTGTAAGCTTTGGCCTGTAACTGTAAGCTTACAATTATTCTTCTGAGAAGCATACTTGAGAGGACCAGTTATTTCTGAATCACCTATTTCTAACATTTCCAGATTTTTATCATGAGTAGACAATACTAAGTGCAATACTGAACTAGTCTTAAAATGGATCTTGGAACACAACACGCAAAAAGGCAAACTTTTTCAGATCAAAGATCTGTCTAGCCAGCATCCCATTTCCAGCAGAGTCAAGAAGCAGATGCTAAGGGAACAAAAGAACTAGGACAAATCTATTCAACAATCCCCCCATAACATTCTTCCAATCTCTTACTTCCACCTCAGGGGATATTATGAACCTCATGCAGGCTTTCTATTAATTAATCTTCAATTAATATCTCTTCTTAGTCCTCCTTTCCAATCCTGCAAGTTGCTGCAACTCCAGTGTTCTTTTCCAAGATCTTACCCATGCCTACTGCATGAAACAACACATTTTTATGAAGTGCCTTCTTGCTTTTTGGTGATGCTAAGATTTCATCCTAGAACAGACCATAGGCAGTCCAGCTCAGTCATCCTTTTTACATTGGTTCTGAGTTTACAAACATCGATTGTCTAACATCCTTTTTTTTCAGGCTGAAGAGTCCTAACCAGCTCGGTCATTCCTCACAGAGAAACCGATGTATGCCTTCATTTTTCTGACCAGTTGCACTCCTAGCTTTCTGAGATGCAGGAACCAGAATGGCACACAGTAACTCAGAGTATAGGAAAATCATAGTTTCATACAATGGGAGTACCATTCTGTGTTTCTGTTGTCTAAGTCCGTGGTAACAAATCTTAATGTTTGATATGCCTGGCAGATGTTTTATAAGTATTACCAAGCACTGAGCTAGCCTGTGTACCAGAAAATGTAGCTCCCTAGCGATAAGAGTCAGCACAGCAGTAATCAGTTTATGTGTGAAGTTAGGACTGGTTCTCCTCCACATGGATCACTTTCACCTACACTACATTTCATCAGTCATTTGATTTCCCAGACACTGCTGTCTTCTAATTGAGTTTGTCTACAATCCTGCTGCATCCACGACTTCTCTGGGAAACCTGTTCCAGCATCTCACCACTCTCACAGTAAAGAATTTCTTCCTTATATCTAATTTAAACCTACCCTCTTCCTGTTTAAAGACGATACCCCTTATCTTTGACAGTCTCAGGAAAGTAATACTGTAAAAAGCCTTTATTAAATTTTGGTAGAACATAGCAGACAGATGAACTTATTGAGGGTCTTGCTTGCCCACACTTCAAAAAACATGAGGAATGAGGCAGAACTTCCTTCTGTGAAAACTCCACTGATTCTTTGCAACTAAATCATATTCACCAGGTGCTAGTATGTCCTTAAGTTCCTACTCAGCTTTACAGTACCAATATCCATCCAGCTTACAGGTTTGTACTTCCTAGGTTCCCTGGAACTTTTTTTTTTTTGCCCTTGAGATTTCTATAGTGAGTTATCATCAGTCACTCCCAACAATTTGCTACTGCTCATTTAATCTGCTTTTTTCTAGAAGATCTTCTACAGTCACTGTAACTTCTAAGAGATTCTGCTTTAGCTCATCCATAAGAAGGGTTTTACAATGTGACTCCCTCCACTTACCTTCACAGCAACAAGCAAAACAGCATCAATTTACCTCCCTCCCACAACAACCTGCAGCAGCCTTGTGGTTGCTGAGCACTTCCTGTCACCCCTCAGCCTTCTGACTGCTTGTTGCTCCTGCTGCATGTGAAAAATTGTACTTTGCTTTAATAGCATTTTCTGGAGCTTTGAGTAAATGAATCCAACTCAGCACCACCATCACCCTCATGCTTTAGGCCTATTTATATCTGCTGAAGTTTATGATCCTTTCATTTATTTAGTGAAAACTTCAGCTTTTTAGGGGATCGTTTCTCATTTCCATGGCCTCTAATATTTTGCTGTTCAGATATGCACTCTCTCTTCCCTTCTGCCTTACTCAGCTGTCAGCATGCACTAGCATTAACATTTATTGTTCTTCATACCACTTATAAGGATGTAAACTCTTTTAGATTCCATTTTAGCTTGAAAAGTTCATGAATGAGAGCGACAGCTAGCTGGAGCCAATACTGCTTCAAAATCATTGCAGTCTTATATTAAGAAACTCCTAGACTGTTCAGATTACTCTTATTATAAAATTATGAGACAAGCATAAAGAGGAGAGTATTTTCATTGCTTATGTTGGTGGAGACAATAAGCAATGGATTGACCTAACAACTCGAAAAAAGAGTGAAAAGCTCAAGCTGTGATGTTACATCTTTGAAATATCAGGAAATCCTGAAGTTTTATGTAAGACTTCATGCTGTCTTCTCATACTACAATAGATCTGTATTTTAGATAGCAGAAATCTAACCAAGGTTATAATAACATACACTGCAATAATAAATCACACATAAAGAATTTTCAGATATGCAAAACACAGAACCCTGCAACATTATACTAAAAATAATTCTAACACTATACTTTTATTCTTAGAAACACCTGATGAAAGATCTTTCCCCTATATATTTAATTAAGTCTTTCAGAAACCCTTTTCTTTCCATCCCTTCCAGTTAGCCTGCCTTAGAAGCAAAGAGAAAAACTAACCGGCTGATCTAAATTCCAGATGTAAATTAATCACTCTCTTTACTGACACAGTTTACATCATTACCAATTAACCTTTCATTCAAGAAGGTTTTGACCTACAAATAACTTTTTAAAAGTTGGTGTTGTAGTAAAAGAAAGGTAGTGTACCTGTACAAAAGTCTAAGTGCAACACATAATTAAGGGACTACTATCTAAGATGCAATGTAGTTACATTATTCTCAGAGGTTGCAGGGAAATCTGCTTATGTGTTTCAATGTGCTCCCACACGCACATACACTAACCCACATCCTCCACAAATTTATAGATATTTTCAGTCTTAAAAAACACTGGACAGCCACAGAATTACACACTAGAAATATGCACCAAGACAAACTGCTGTTAGAACATACAGAACACGCCATCTGGAACATGAAAGAAGCCAACAGCAAAGTATCGGCCCTGTCCCACATAAAGCAAGGAGCCCTTAGCAGCCTCTCAATGTGTTTGATACCAGCCTGCAGGGCAGAGAGAACAGAACTGTCTGTTTCAGCATCAGGTTATGAACCTAGATAGTCTTGTGAATTAGGGGTAGTAAATTGTAAAATTCAGATTAAATTTAACAGATAGCAACATAATTCACCCGAATTATATGTGTATAATAATGAACATTTTTTCATAGTTTCAGGTAAATTTTGGTGTAAAGATTACATATGAGCAAATAAATTATTTTCTGAAAATTTCTTTGAAGATCTGTTTTTCTTTGAAATATTCTTTGAATGACTGACTGAAATCATGTGTACATAAAGCAATACACAGGCAGCTTTCATCTTCAATGACAAGTATTTTCTATATGAAAGGAAATATGGGTAAAGACAAATCCTAGGGTGGTTCTTTTTGCAAATATGAGAATATTTAAGACTAAAAAAGTGGTGTGAGCAAGTCGTGTTTATTGCTACTAAAACAAGCATCTTAAAGATACTACTATCTACCTCACTGGGATAATCGCGTTATGGTTACCGTGAGTTTGTACTGAAACAATGGGGCATCTCTTACAGAGTTACAGATCACATTGCACTTTTTCTCCAATAACTCAACTGAAGCTTTCCTTTCTTCAGCGTAATTAAAAACAAAATATAAGTGTCTGTTATTCCCAGTTTTAGACCAGACAATTATTTCATCACAGAATCATATAATCATTTAGGTTTTAAAAGACCTCCAAGATCATCAAGTCCAACCTGTGACCGATCACCACCTTGTAAGCTAAACCACAGCACTAAATGGCATGTCTGGTTGTTTCTTGAATACTTCTAGGAATGGTGATTTCACCACCTCCCTGGACAGTCCACTCCAATGCTTGACAACCCTTTCTGTGAAGAAATTCTTCCTAATGTCCAACTTGAATCTTCCCTGGTGCTGCTTGAGGCCATTTTCTCTCATGTCTCAGAGAAGAGGCCGATCCCCGCCTGGCCACAGCCTCCTTTCAAGTGGTTGTAGAGAGTGGTAAGGTCCTCCTGAGCCTCCTCTTCTCCAGGCTAAACACCCCCAGCTCCCTCAGCTGCTCCTCACAGGACTTGTGCTCCAGACCCTTCACCAGCTTCATTGCCTTTCTCTGGACATGCTCCAGCACCTCAATGTCTTTCTTATATTGAGGGGCCCAGAATTGGACACAGCACTCGAGGTGTGGCCTCCCCAGAGCTGAGTACAGGGGGACAATCACTGACCTGGTCCCACTGGCCACACTACTGGTGATACAAGCCAGGTTGCCACTGGCTTCATTATTAAGACAGAATCATTAAGACAATTGTTCAGTTCTATTCCCATTTCATAACACACACCTTTAAGTAAAGCTTGAAAAATTTCAGTAAGGTCCTATTAAACGCATTCCTGTGACAAAAGATTTCAGCAAGAAATAATTCCTGCTACTAAAGAACATTCACTGCATGCAAAAGTTCTGTCAAAACATAATCAGTTAACAGTTACCTTTGAAAAATTAATCTGAAAGAAATTATTAATGTTGCAGTAAAATAAACAAGATCACACATTTTGCTTTTTCTAAGCATTAGCTTAACATGCTGGAAGATTATTGTTTTCTGTGGGAATTGTATCATCGTCTCATTTTCTCCATAATCACTGCCAGGATACCACAGCAAACCAATTAGATGTTTAAACAGTTGAGATTTTTGTTTGTTTGTTTATTTGTTTGTTTGCACGCTAGCTCATTTCAGAACTCTTTAGATGTTAATAAATAAAAGTTGAAATTTTATTAAGAACCTACTTCATCCATCAAGATGCTATAGGTTTTTTTCACATGCAATCCTTCTTTTGACTTTACAACCAATTTCAGCTAAGGATAACAATTTCCTCTTTAGAAATACGTAATATTTAAAGTAACTTTTCTATAACCAATGAAAAATCTGATCAAATTTGAGGTATGCATGGCAAATGAAGAAAATGAAGCAAATAATGATAACCCTTCTCAAATTGAAAACAAACAGTACTCATCTTCCTGGCATTACAGAACAAACTTCCACTAACACGTTTCAAGGCATCACTCAAAACACTGATCTGGGCTTAAGACCATTTCACAGAATTAATTAGGCCTCACCAAAACTGAAAGCTGCAGTAACTTTAAGCCACAGCCATACCCGTGTGCATGCACTCATGTGAAAGTATCGCACACACTAAATTGCACTGAGGCCGTGAGAACATGCAACTTAGTAATGTGCAATATCTCCACCAGAGCAAGCAGAATGGGAGCTTCAGGGAAGAAGGGTATGGTGCATTCAGGAAGAGAACGACATGCTGCTCAGGGAAAGGAAAATGGTTCAGGCAAAGGTGTGCATGCTACTACTTGGAAACCTGTGATTTGGAGAATTACTGCTTCATCCACTCAGGACAAAAACAGAACAAAAATCAAAATACAGACAAGAACACCCCCTCCCTATTTCAGGGGTTAAGAATATAATTTTCCTACTTACGCAGTAAAGTAGGTGACTCATGAACCAGCTTTATTTTACAGAACCCTTCTGAATAAAGCAAATCTCACACTGTTATGGGCAGATAATGTTCCCCTCAACCTTCAAAATACTACATTATTAACTGTAGTCACAAAGAAAAATTTCACTAACTACTACTGAGAACTAAAATTATCTAAATACAGTAAACTGGTCCAAGTGGTCCTGATATTTCTAAAGAAAGTCATCTTTCTAAACCTGACGGAGTGGTGCTGAAAGAATTCCTGCAGCTCAACCTACTCTGGCATAATCCTTCTGCCACGGTTACCAGTCCCCTCCCCATTTCCCTTTCTTCACTCATTCCTATGGCTGACTTCACTGGTGGTTTCAGTGAAAGTAAATCATGTATTTACTATATTCACAGGCAACTAACCATCACTGTCAGTCAAGGGAGACTCTTGCACATGATGAAATATTACCTTTCTAATTCATCACATTTTTGTCCTGATACCCACTTATGCAATATGGAAAACAGGAAAAAAATTTAACCAAAAAAAAAAAAAAGGCAGATGAAAAATTTATCAAGAAGAAAAAAGAGTAATGAAATGTGGTCACACCAAGCAAGTCAGAATCAGAGTGAGAAAGACGTGAGATTGCAAACCAAAGAAAGGCAAAAACAGATAAACCAATTGGGCATGAAGGACCAAAACTACTAGAGAACAGAAGCTCTTTTACTGCTGAAGCATTAACAGTATTTAAGATTATTATAACCTTCCTAAATTTTTATTTCCCACCTCATTTACAGGCAATAATACATGAAATCCAGCATGGAATTTTGAATTAGTTGGCTGATTTGAAAGAGAACCAGTACTTCATACATCAGTCAGAAATCTCTGTGGTCACATATACCACTGGTAGTGATCTTCCTCCCAGGTTTTTTACTGTGTTTTAGGGAATCATCATACAACTACTGACCTTTCCTCTTCTCTGTAGATTAAATGCTGCCTTCCACAGGATGGAAACAATGAGGAGAAGTAAATGCAATATGTGACAACAAAGCACACACAAGTGTTTAGTCTAAAATCATAAGAGCATTTTCATGATGAAAGTTACTCTAAATTGGGAAAACTGGTTTATGACCAATTTTCAAATCTATGTTTTTTCTATAGTCCAAACACCGCCAGTTCCCATGTGGAGGGCTGCTTGGAGGCAGGCAGCACTGCCTGTGAGAACTGGGAAAACTCAGTCAAAGGCAGGTATCTGGGGCAAAGGCAAATTCCCACCTTACAGTCACATTCACAACATGGGAAAAGACCAAACTACCAGCAGATCATCCCTTAGGTTGCCCTTTGCCTTCCAGTCCTGAGAGAGACCTAGAAAACAGTTCTTTTGTTAACTGCCAAGGGTTGCATGGCCCCTTCTTTCCTACTCCCCTCATGAAGAGGTGCCATCTCTTCAGCACTGAGGCCTGAAGGATGTGGGAGAGGAGGACCTTCCTTGCATCAAGCTGCTACCTTCCCCACGTGGCAAGGGACATTCCCATCAGCTGTCCTGCCTTCTGCAGATGGGAAGGGACACTCAGAACCACGAGAGAAGGTGACTCTTCCACCATCACCCACGCCCTCACTCCAGACCATCACCAGCATCAACCTCATCACCGCCCTTAGTCACATACCACAACCAGCACCCCTAGAGCTGGAATTTGTCCCGCTGAGCACACAGCAGTGCTCCTACAGCCGTCCCCTTCTCCTGCCCATGCTCACCCAGATGGTTTCTGTGGGAGGCTGTCACGAGCCTTGCTGAAGTCAGAGCAAGTGGCAGTCACTGGTCTCCCCTGGTCCCACTAGGACAGTCACCTCCTCAAAGCAAGGCTCACGCTTTTCCCAGCCCAACTTATTCTTGGTGGAGCTGCGCTGGCTGGTGCATCCAAGCCATCTTCTATATTTCACGGCTCTGCCTTTGTACCACTAGGTTTGCCAAACAAACTCTTTGCCCAGGCATGGCATGATGCTCTTGTCAAATCCCTTCTCAATCCCACCGATACATGCTGCTGGCATTTTGCCTCCCTGGTGTCCTGGATGAATGAACTTCCTATCAAAGGCCAGGAGGGCATTTCACCCCATGAATTGCAGCAGGCAGTTCTTGGACTACACTTAGCTTCTTCAAAACTCCTATAGTGTCGCCACAGCTGCATCTATTTTTTGGAATCGAGTTCAAATTTATAATCTGAGGTATTTTGACAGAAACAGTGAGATTCAACACTTGGTTCAAAGCAGTCTGGAAAGCTGCTCTTACCCCTATACAGCTCATAAACCCATTTGAGTGAACACAGAACTGTCACTGTATTTGCAAACTCATCATCAAGGGAGTTAGAAAAACAATTATAAAACTTATGACTACTTATAGTCCATAAAGTAAAAAACAGAGCACAGTTCCAATGAGAGAAACTGAAATGGAAAACGATCTTCATTTGTTTAAGTGCTTGCTGGGTAACATCTTTAATTTAAAGAGACTTCTTGAGCTACAGAAATGATTTCCCGATTGCCCCCCTCTCTTTCCCTCCTTGCTCTTTTCCTCTGAAATAAATGGCAAAGCACACGTGGGAACAGACTTCCTTGATTACATCCAAGTTTCCTAGCGCTTTTCATAAACACATTTTAAGTAGAAGAGCAACAGAAGTGACTGACAACATGGAGGATGATTATTTTTATGTCATTTGGTTTATGAGCAACAGAGAGATTAGATCTAACTCTTGCCAGGAGGATCCCTGCCCTCCAGACAGGACTAGTTAGATGCTGTCTTAGCTCTGTGCCCATGCTATGTCCTGCTGAAGAGTGGTGGGAGCTGGAATACAGCTGGTGACTTTTGAGATTTATTAACTTCATCTTTTTGGTCAGCTTGAAAGCATGGATATTTTGAGTGTGCATTCATGTTGTGTAATGCTGTCATAGTCTAATGATGAAAGCAACTACAGATGTTTCATAACACAAATGGAGCCTCTTCCATCCTACCATCAAGCACTAACATCCATTTTGCATGTTATTTACAGATGAGGAGAAGAAGCCCTTTTTAGGTTCCTACCCCTGCAGCAACAACTCTTCTCCAAAAAGAATAGTTGCTACTTTGCGACAAAAGAAAGGGCTTGCAGTAGCAATTGTTTTTCATATGGCAACAAATTGGGCATGCATGAACTCATGAGAAATTGTTACTGTACTCACCACATTTACACACTGAAAATCATAGTAAGTTTCCAGTAGAATGCAAGTTAACTGAGAACCATTATGATAAATCCTTAAGTACAACTGAGAAGTGAAGAACTTCAGAAGAATCATTCCAAAGAATTCAAATAAGGCACCAAGTACAGCCTACTCCAAACAAGTATGAATGACTGACTACCTTAGTGAATACACAGACCAAGGTCCCTTGTGTATGACAAGCTGCTTCACATTCCACATTCTCCGCATTCTCCAGACACTGGCTTTTTCTCATCGTATTTGCAGTTACTGATGCATGCTGGCTCGGCTCTTTTCTACGTTTTCCTGTGACTTCTCTAAAATTATTTTCTTTCTCTCCTCCATTCTAATTCTGAGAAATACCTTGGGTCACCTTGGTCGCATACCTGTAAACTTGTAATTGCATTTAATACAATCCTCTTCACATAGTATCCATGCCCAGATAAACCATGTCCTACTTTTTCACACTGTTCTCCTTTACCATGGGCTAAAGAGAACCATTTATGAGACAAGTATCAGTTCCTAAATCTGCTCACACTATTCAGAAAAGACAGAACTGAGATACTAACCATGTGATCAATGAAAACTTCATAGCAGTCACTCAAGAGAAAGGCTATTAACTTCTTGGCAGAATTCCAAACCTGTTGTTTTCTACCTGAATTGCCCCTTCATTTCAAATGACTGCAGCAGTTAGCATTCTTGCTCAAGATGCTACACAACATAATATAACCTTCCCATTGTTAAAATGGCAAACATTTGGCAATGAGTTTGGAAAGTAGCTTTAACACCTCTGTGGTTTAAAGCCCACTCATGTTTTGTACCTATGCACAAGATGACAAGAAAGCAGTGGTGTAAGAGGCAATGGCTATACAGAATTCAGCATGGAGTCTGTTCACTTTGCCCAGACCATCAGCTTTTTTGAAAAAGTAGGCTATGACTTAAACGCACTATTTAAAATCCAGTTCATTACATTACCAGTATGTTAGTCTTTCAAGCTGCTAACAGGTGAAAGCTGATGATTTCATTCGTCTGTGATGAATGAACATTACTGCACCACCCCAGCAACAGCTTTACTGTGAAATCTTTGTGAACCATATTTTAAAAAAATAAAAAAAATCCTCCTTTAACTACTGAAGTAGTTTAGAGCTGACACACAAAAATGGTGACTAAGCATAAAACACTGTGGATGCACTCTGTAGGTGCAGCACAGTAGTGTTCCAAGTGTGATAAGGAGAGCGGTCCCCTGGTGTTCTCTTTGATGTAATTCGGTTTACAGAGATCATGAACTAGATTTCTTCCAGATGAAACTGAACTGGAAAATATACTACAGAAGCATATCTAATATATTCCAGGTACAAATGGGTATTTACTCTACAATATTAGACAAAATACTTCAAACTAAATAATTCTGAAATGCGTACAGCACTGATGTAAGGCTTCTTCTACTGTTTTGCTGCATGAATCTGCTCCTACTGAGCTGCGCTACCTGTTACTGCCAACACAACTGCAAACACTGCTTCCTGATGAGTTAGGGATGTCATGAGTGCAGCAGTTTTACAAACAATAGTATTCACGACAGCACAGACCTCTGAAAATTTTTAGCCAAGTCCAATCAAATTACTTTATCAACAATCAAAGGGGAAAAAATCATCAATGCTAGGTCCTTAAAATCTTTGAGATTTGCGACTCATCTTCGAAACGCAAGCTGTTGCAATTGTTACTTATTTGCAGTTGAACATCAAATTTAAAAAATAATTTTCAACAAAGGGCAAGAAATCAGCAATGTACCTTATTGCTTCCTCCACAGATTGGCCAACTATATTTGAGGAGGGACCTGGCTGAGACAAAGGAGTCAGGCTTATCACCCATTTTACTGGCTTATAATACTCATCACTGGAGCTCAACAGGTAGAACAGCGTGGTCAGAAAAATCACCTGCAAAACAAATTGAAGTTTTAAATTAAAAGGTAATAAATACCTTACAGAATTGGAGTATGCAGCTATGCTTCAGATATTGAATTTTACTGGAAAGGAACAAGATACTCTTCCACAAGCCTGAATTTAGAAAAATAGAGCTGAAAAAATTATTTTCTCCCCTGCTCCACAAAGGATTTAACATTTACAGCTAGACATTATAAAACTTCTGCCTCTGTTCAGCCTCTTTTCAAAGTCACATCTAGACCAAACAACTAGAATGCTGATCAACATTGTAATTGTGGGGATTTTTGGTTCTTTTTCAGCATGTTTAACAGATCAAAAAACTGCTGAATAGTTACATCTATTCTCAAAACAAGCAAACAAAACTGCCAAATAAATTTGGGCTGTCTCAAGAGTTGTTATGCAGCTGGGTATCAGATACGAATTACACAGAAATTCACAACCATAAATTTTATGTTAAACTGGCAATCTTAAGTGAATATCCCTCCTGTGAGTTTGATGATGAGTCTCAGTGGAAGTGATGGCAGTTCCATTGTTTCAGTTAAAAAACAAAGAAATTATAATCCGATTGGATTAGCTTCCTCTATGTTGCAGTCAACTATGTTTCTCTTATTTTGCTGTTAGAGGGCTCAGCAACTTCTTGGGTAGGCATAAATCAAAGAACTAAGTCCATCTTGAAACAGAATACCTCGAACAAGAAAAATCTATTCTGCATGCTCCAAACGTAAACTATGGCTTATATTTGCTTCATGTACAAGACTTGGATCTTTTTTCTTTCTTCCCAAGATTAGAAAGAATTCTTTTGCTTTCCTTGTTTCCAACTTACTTGTATTCTAGAAGAAACCACATCTTAATCTTTTTTTATGAGCCAAACAGCCTGACCTCCATAAGTTTCTTACTCTCAAGCATTTTATCCAGTTTGCAGACACTTCATGGTCCTTTCCTCTATTCCCTCTGAAGATGCTCAGAAAACAAAATGCAGGTAGCATTGCAATATTTCATTACCAATCTCAAAATGACATCCGTCTGTGTTTCTAACTTCTTTATACTCAGTAAAATGCTTCTACCATTTTCCCCCTACTCTGCCCTCCCAGACTTTAACTTGAAAGTCACATTCAACTATTCACCTATAATGACCCCTGTCCAAAACATCATTTATTGGTTTAGGCTATATTCCATCTCCCCAGGTGTTTAGCTTCTGCCCTGGGAGATAAACCAATCTAGCTAATAAAACAAGTCATTATATCAGCAGATTTTAACAGCATGCTGTTAACATTCATTTTGAGCTTAAAAAGAAAGAATAAAAACAATTAAGCCTTGCTTTAATGGGAAATAGTCAAATGCCAGTAGCAGTATCAGCTATGTTTTGTTACAGCTTCAAGTAAGAGAATCTTAAAACTTAAGTCACATTTTAACATCCTTTGTAATTCTGCAACTATGGTTCTTCTTCTTCCTTGACAGGCTCTGCCATTTCTAAGCTACTATAGTATTTCCTGATTTCACTAGAAAATTCTACACGGAAGCAGGCACCCAGATGATGTTGTGTCTTCCTTCCACTGAGCTCAGCCTACAGATGCTTCTGCACATGCAATTTTCAACACAGAGAGCAGCATATCACTCTAAGCACAGTAAGTATAATATCTGCTTATCCTGACTGCTCTTACCCAGTGTTTACAGAAGAAACTTGCTTTCTCAAGAAAACACAAGACAGACATACCCACCTGAAGGGTAAAAGCCAAAGCAATCGCTGGGAATGAACAGCAGTGGAATAAAATGGTGTTAAGCTGAATTACAAGCTAGGAAAACGTACAAACCCTACTCAAATTCTGCTAAAAGAGGATGGATGTAACCACAGCACCATACAAAATTAACTGAATCTTGGAATATCTGCCTTTTAGGAAATTAACGTATTTCCTTCGCACAACAGGTGTAGGAAATGCAAAAAGAAGCTGTAGCCACGGAATATAATAATATATTATCAAATAACTTTTGGACTCTTCCAACAAGTAGAATAGCCTCAATACTACATTCAGCAGCAAAAGATATGTACTATCTTAGAGCAAGTGGAGGCTAAAAGTTTTCAGATCTCTTCTACAGGATATCTGAGCTACCTAAATTGTTTCCTAAGCAACAATTCAAGATCCTGCCAACGACTACGAGGAAGAATTTACCAAAGACAAAACAGTAAGACCCTTCTATAGTTAAACAATTGATGGATTACTACTTCATGCCGTAGAATTTGTTCTGTAGCTGAAGACATCAAATACTCTAAGTTGAGGAGGGATAGATTGAATTCAAGGAGAAAACTCTGGTAAACACTCTCTACCAAAATGATAATTCAGCATTTCCACAGTGTCAAGAAACACACAATGTAATTGGTTGTGCATCAGGTCCACTGATTCAGTAAGTATTTTTGTATTTGCTTTTCATATTCAATTTTCTGCTGAAAAGCTTCAGGGTTTTTGCTTGTTGGGAGTTTTTTTGCTTGTTTTGGGTTTTCTGGTTGTTTGTTTAGTTGTGTGTCTTACAGCATCCAAAATCTGCACATTCCCTGCAGGACTGTAGATGCCCATCAGCCAAATGGAGCTTTTTCTCTTCCAGTCTTTGTAACAGAATATGAGCAGAGTGAGTGAGTGTGTGCAGGTGTGAGTATGCACGTGCATAATTCTACATCCACACGAAGGCACATACATACATCCACGTGCATATGTGCGCAGATACGAACTTGTATTCAGAAGTGAAATACAAGTGACACTTCTGTAACTAATGATCAGTTTTCAAAAGTTTGTTGAAGATCTGAATACAGTCTTACTGGAGCATGGATGGATGTGCTACACAGATTGACATTCCTACTTAATATTTTGATGGAAGATGTATTTTTCAAAACGGAGATTCTGAACAAAGTGTCCATTATTTCCATGTTTTGAAGCACAAATTTTTAAACCTAAAATAAAATTCGGTATTTTAATTTCTATTCAAGATGACTAAAACTGGACTGAAATGTAATCTGTAGAAAAGCCAACCACATTGAGCATTATCTTGTTGGAAAATTTAAGTTAGTTTGTGCCACTCCAAACTAGTAAAATATTTTCTGTAGCAACTATGAAACCTGAAAAATGAAAAAATGAGAGTACAGTTCAAGCATCTAATCTTTAAAAGAATTCCAGTGCAGCAAGATCCCAACTACCTCTGCTAAACCAGCTGACTGCACAGTGTCCCAGCAAGAGACAGGACCCTGTTGGCAGACAAAAAGTCAGGATCATGCACCACAGCAACACCATGCAATGAACTTGATATAAGCTATTAGGCATCTAAAGAGAAATTTTGTATCTGAGCCTGAGTGCCTCGAAATCATTGGTAGTTAGTACCCAAGCTTGAAATTTTTGTATGCTAACTTTTTAGACACAGTTTTAAATGTGCCATCTTGGGTGAAGTTGTGGACTGAGGAAGAAATAAAATACTCTCCTGCAATCTTTTTTTTATAGAAGACAACTAGAGAACAAAATTGGTGATTTCTCTGCAAAAATTTTTTCCATCTTCTGAAAGTCATGGCTTGAATAGGGATATGCTTATGCAGACATGCCGTAAGATTTCAGCAGTTACATAGGATATTACAAGTTACAGCTTAGTATCCTCAAGGCCTGAAATAAGAATTTTCCACTAATAGAATGACAGGAAGACTTATTACTTCCAAATCTTGCCCTCCATCTAGAATGCCCCCAAAATGATAAAGAATTTGCAAAATCTTGAAGAATTTTGGTATTAGGTAAGTTTAGATGTTTTCAATGCTTCAGCTTTGAGTTTTCATTGTTACAACATGTGCAATCAGGTTACCCCAGTAAAATGGACCATGCAGATCAATGACTCGCTACTTACCACTGAAAGCACAAAATTGAGAAGAGCTGTCCCACTGTGGAAGAGGATTGTCACTAACGTTGTAACCGTAGTAAACAAGAGGCTCACGTTGCGACTCATCACTATCCACAGAGACTCCAGGATCTGAAAAAGGAGGGAGAAGAGAAGACAGAGTCAGACACTGGATGCTATTAGCAAGGACAGAGAATTACTTGCTGAGTGATTCACCTCCATCAAGCTATGCAAACATGACTTTAAAAAAAAAAATCATCATCCCTCACTCCTACACTACAGCAGGTTCTACCAAGTGAAAATGCCCACTTTACCAAAGGTAAGTTTCTACGTAGCTGATTACAAGGTTTTGGAATTTTTCTCCCAGTATTCAAAATTACTTCATTACGCAAAATTGCAAAAAATCTAGATGTGGTGACACTTGTTTATTGTGATTAACATTGCTGTCAAGCAGACTTGTCTTGGGAGAAAATATTCACCTTTCCAAAAGCAAAAATGATAAGACACAAAGAACAAGGAGTAACATCACAAGGCAGAAATAAATCTGAAGCTCCCAATCAAATAATAAAATTAATACTTCAATAAATTTGTTTTTAAAAGTTTTCATGGTAATGAAATACATGTTTTTAATAATATTTGCAGAGAAAAGCAAAAGTTGTGATTTTGAGTAAGGCATCAGTTAGTCAAGTAATTATGAAAAATAAATCAAACAGTATTTGATAATCTATTAAAATTTGTACTGGCTTGGGGAACTGATTGCCTATGGTTACATATGGTAAAGCCTAGTTTTGATGCATCAAAAGAAGGCACATAGGCATCCTAAATGCAATGCATACTAGTTTCAAACAAATATTTTATCCAGAAGGAGTACAGTAAGAATGTATAAGCAAAAGTGATTCTAACATATAAAAGAAGCAAGATCACAAACAAATCTTCTTTCAGACCAACTCATGTCACTGGAAAAAACTGTAAAAGCTCTGACACAAAAGCCCTACAGGTTCAAACCTCTAAGTGAAGACTTCAAAACTAGCAATTGTTAGTCTTGGTTTAACAAAGAGCAATTAGACCAAATTAAAATAAAACCGACCAACCAAAAACCCCCTAAAACAAAAAAAACCCAAACCCTTCCTCAGTAGCCAGCATTTTTAGAGCAGAAAAAGGAGTGTAAGCCATGTGATCACCTCTCCTTTAGAACTGAATCATATTAAACATAATTTATTAAGCATGAACTTGAGAGGGAGTAAGCGCTGGGGGAAATGACAGAGAATTACAACACAGAAAGACCTACTTAGTTCATGCTTCTTACTATTTAATGGGAATTATGAATGTTAAAGCTCATCTTTTGTACAGATTTTATTAGTGTCTCTTGAGAATTCAAGTGAGGTTAGAAGTGAAGAGGACACTGCTGAGGATGTTCTCCCATTGGTACCTGTCCCTTTGCTTCTTCTATTGATTACGAATTCATTCTGGGGGTGCAGCAGTGCTACAAATTCATGCAGCCCTCAGGTAACATTATTATGTGCACATTATGTTATGAGGACTGTAGGCACAGAGGACAGTAAATTCTGAGGGAATGGTTTGCAGCTAAAGCAGAGGCCTTCCGGTTGGTATTCAGGAAGCATAATGCTATCATTGCTAAAAGCAGGCCTTAAGTTGTATGCACGGTTCCCCTCCCAGATATTTAAGCCTGTTCCTAGAACTTGGTGTGTGAACAGGAGTTTCTGTGCCACAGGTCTTCTGTTTTAATGTGGAGTTTAATCACAGAACAGCAGCAAAGGCCGCGAAAATAGGCACACAGGTTGAAAACAAAGGCCCCTGAAACATGAACACTGTTTTGAGTAAGAAGGCATTGAAGATGCACAACCTTAAGAGCAAGGAAGACTGCTTTTCCTTCAAGAAAATGAGGTAGGAACTAAGAGAGCAGGAAAAAACCACAACAGGCAAACAAGGACAAGGCACCTGTTATTACCTGGAAAAGTAACGCTTCTCCCAAGTATCACAGCATATAGTCCGGGGCAGAGGTCAAGGGGTGGGAGTTGTCCAGAATAAAAACACCTTATGAAAGGACAAAGTTCCTTAATTTGAGGGAAGATGATGTCCAATGTGTTCCAGCCTTCCATACCTAAGAGCTCTTGAACCAGCTCATTTAGACTCCTGCGACTCAGACCATTAAGGACAGCCTCTATTGTTGCCAACTACACAGCACCATTATGATGGTATTTTACCCTCATAGCTCAAATCATAGGACATGATTTTCAAGGACTGAGCACTTTGAATACATAATGATAATGATCAGGAGACTGTAAGGCAAACCCTTAGCATGAAGCATGTTGTTAATGAAAATTGGTCTAGTAAAGTTTTGCTCTAAAGAGTAAAACTAGCCTGATTTAACAGTCTTCTAAATACTAATCACAGCAATTGTCAAGACCCTCACTTGCAACACATAAGCTGAGCTACTACCAGTGAGAGTACATAAGGAGAGGAAATTGATCCATCTGCCAGAGGAGAGCACACAATTGGTGGGACTCTGAAAGTTTTCTTCAAAATAGGATGTTTCTCCAGTATAGGCAGGATTTATTGAACACTTACCCTAGAAGCTTAACCTGAGGGCTGATAACCAGGAGTATACAACTGCAGGTAGTTTGAATGTAGGTATCAATTGTTCAATTAACATCAGGAATGGTTCTCCTGCATGAACATCCTTGTTTGGAGGAGTCACTAATTGGAACTGTTGAACCAGTTATCACCAGCATCTGCTTTAGAGTAAGTGCAGACAGTGCCTTTCTACAGCTTTGGTATGTCTTTTGAAAGCAACTGCATCTTTTAGGAGTCATCTCCATCTACAGAATACTTCCTCTTTATGCATATGTATCATTAAAATTTCAAGATACAAGCTCTTCATAGCTAGGGTGAGAAGACAGACATAGCAGACATTAATCGTTACTGAATACAGTATCAGAACGTGCTCAAATACTTCCCTACCACTGACGAAATCAAATTACGTGCAGCTGCACCTAAGAGTTCATAATGCTGTTTGATTCCCAGAGCCTACTGCAGCTGAGTAGATGAGCTCACCAACTACGCATAAAGAATTGTTAACACCTTGCCAGCTGAGTTCTCCAAAACACAACAAAGTGTGAATATTTATGCAATAATGTTACATTACTTTTAGTTAGTTTTTTACTGTTAAGTATCCGAAATCCACACCTCTTTCCCCAAACCACTGCTCTGTAAGCAGCCCCAAGGGATCAGTGTTTAAAAGAGCTAGGAAGCTGTAGAGAATTCAGGACTCCCTTATGCATTGCACTGTGCTGTGTCACCATCAGCACCAGTTACTGTGCCTTTCCAATCTGTAACAGGCAAGAAAGCAAAATTGCACACAATATTCCCAGGCATTTAGGGTGTCCTCTTGGCCACTTTTAAACTGGCCAACATCTGAAAATGAGGGTTAAAAGGCACTTGACCAAAACAGAAATTTGCTGAGAACTTCAAGTCAGCAAACTTCTGGAAGCCAGAGAAAACGATGTACCTAACTCGATTCTGTATAAAGGGAACAAAACTGGATACAAAGATGTAAAAAAACCCTCCAACATGCTAGTTGATATATTACTGAAAAATGGACTGAATTAGCTATAAATGTATGAGATTACTTGAAGAAATTACTGGAGCCAGAGAAAATATTAGGATATGTAGTAACTCATTGAAATATTTGAGAAGCTGACTTGATTTAAACGCACAGATCAGTCATGCTAAAGGCACGGAAAGAGAAACCTAACTAAGCTGAAGCTCGCTGTGTACATCTCTGTGGAAGGTCTTCTGTCTTCCTGTCTAGGAGATCTCTGAATGAGATACCACCTGCTGGTGGAATGATGAGCATTCTTGTGCAAGGAGCCAAAAGATCAAATTAGGAAGACATTAGCCATGTCTCATAGCATCAAGGGAGCTCTGAGTCATCATTCAACGATTTAGCCAGCAGCAATTCACTTTCTCAATGCTACAAGAATACAAGAAATGGAGAAAAAGGGTATGCATGGAAAAGCAGATGAGTAAGGAAAGAATGAGTCTTTTTTTATTTTCCAGAAATTAAATCTTCATAGTCCAGCTATGTGCTGCCTATTTCATCCATCTGATAAACTAGAGTGGAGCATGGGGTGCAAAATACAAAGCATAAGTGAGGATCCACTCTTGCTCTCTCTGCAAAGAATGAGATTAAATAAACCCCACTTCAGAAACACATCACTGATTATATTATGCTGGTTTTTAACACTACTGCTTCTAATACTGGAAAAAGGTAGCAGTGCTGCTAACGCCAAAGCTTTTAGAAAAAAAAGCAAACTGATGACTTAGAAAAGCTTATCTTCATATTCAATCTTCAGGCAATTTACATGTTTATGTAATAAATTACTTAAAAATAATTAAGGTCTGTCTACACTAAACTACAGCTAAGCTTAACTGCTATAATGAACAGCACATTTTGAGGGGGGTACAGAACTCTTCCAAGCTTTACCTGATACTCAAAGTTGCAAAGTTGCATAGAAGCATGTTGTTACAAATTAAATGAACGCAGCAATTCCCCAGCACACCTACATCAGTGATTTAATTACATGCTTTCAACTCTAAAATGAAAATTTCTTCCATTAGGGGAAAGCCTGGAGTGAAACACTAGCATCTGTCTTCTCTTAACATTTTTCTTACAGCAAATGCTCCTTCTCTTATTAAGGAGGAAGAACACTTCCTATGATTTCCATCAATGGAAAAGAGCTTATCTGCTCGTGGCTGTAATATGACACCCTCAAACAGCTGAATGTTCAGAGAAAACTGTCATCTGTGCTATTCTGAAATACTTCACAAACCCAAGGGGCTAGCAAGACAGCTATTTTTTGGTAAACGCCATCTATGCATAAATACTTGTTACCTGCAAGTAGTGTAATCATACACATTTATTCTTTTCCAAAAGTGGAGGAAATCTCATTAGAGCTGCATATCTGCTTTTTTACACACTTCTTTACAGCCATCTCATTGTCTTTAAATTATCTGTATGTCAAAAAAACTGTCAACACAGCTTTGGGACTGTACTGTGTCTTGCTATATTCTTAAGAACTACAAGCTAGCACTGATTTCAAGCGTTCAACCTCACTCTCCCCATAAACAACACAGTCAACCAAAAAAAAAAAGAACAGTTTGGGGAGGAAAGGACCTTGGAGATCATCTGGTTCCAATCCCTCTGCCATAGACAGGGTCACCTTTCCTTAGACCAGGTTGCTCAAAGCCCCATCTAATCTGGTCTAAATTCCACCCGAAGTTCCACAAAAATATGAAAAAACCAAACAAAAAAAAACCCCAAACCAAAGAATCTAAGCAAAAGAAAAAATAAGTCCCCAGAGGACACACTCCTAAAAGCACTCACATAATTTAAAATATTAACCCTTCTCAATTCAGTACGCCATTCTAATAACTCATTGTTCCACTTCAAAATACCAGGAGAAAGATTTTCATGCTCTCCTAAGAACACAAATCCTGAATACAATAAGGCTGCTTTGTATCTTAGGCTAAGTAAGAAACTTGCTTAAAAATACCAGACTGAAGCAAAGCTATTCTTATTTTCATAATCTCCAAGTTTTAATGACCCAAACAAGAACAGAGACTGTATTTTCATCAATTTTAATTTAAAATGTTAGCGTGAGTAATATTTATGCAATGCACTGTAGATGAGCAAGCCAGGAAAGAAAATGTTGCCCAGTAAGGATGTGAAATCAGGGTTTAGTGCTTTATACTAAGATGACTGGTTTACAGACTGCCATTAAGGACATGAGTACATGGAGAAAAAAGACAGGTGTTTCCCCACAGCTGATGAGTAATGAGTTCCTGGAAATAAACAGGAAAGCAAGTCAATTGCTGGCACTTTTTTCTTGAACTTCTAAACCAGGTTTTAGAAGTAAAGCAAGCATGTTAGCTAGATGAAAATTTTAATATTAATGTTTTTCATTCTTAAATATTTATTCTCTTTACATTTTTCTTTGCCTCTCTCTACCTGCTTAGATTACTGAAGCACACTTTACATCATGGTTTCTGAGCACTGTGCAGCAATGCTGCAAATGACACACTCTTATCATGTAGTTTCTCCTCCTTCTGTTCCTCTTGCCTAGAAAGAAACTCCACATTGATTTTAAATCACAATGTGCTGTGCATTTTTAAACCCTCTGCCTCAAGCATGTATGGCCAACTTTGACAAAGTATTAAGTAAACATTATAATTAACTGAAATAGGTTTGCTGCAATAAAGTTTCTCTCAACTTTTTCTTCTCTCACATCTTCTATGGCAGAAACTGTAACAATTTAAGCAGCAATTGGGGGAGGACAGAAAAAGCACACATGCCTATCAGTCTAAACCAAGAACCATCTGGAGGCAAATACTAGCTTTAACTGCATCCAGATTTGCTATAGTGCCAGTTAGGTATAAATAATAGTCTTCCAAAATTGAAGATACTTCTAGTAATGACAACAGCTCAAGCCAAAGGTGAACTACACTGGGGATTGGCTCTGTGTATTAAGCATTTTGGATTTAACATGATTTTTTAGTGAAACAATTCAGTTTGGATTGCTTTCAATGCTTCCTCTTTTTTTTCCTGATAAGGTGAAAGGTTTTTATTCAGGAATTCACACTGTGTAAAATATTAATTTCATTCTCCACAGAGCTTTCATAAAACAAGAGAAAAATAAGCTGCTTTCAACCCAACAAATAATAATAATTTGAGCCAAAGAAAAAAATAACCTCCCCGCTTTTAGTGCTTGGATTTGTTTTCATAACCTCTTAGTCAGTAGCTCCTTCAGTTATAACCTAAACCAACTGGTTTCTTCTTTAAAGAGAAAAGTCTATCTAAAATAATGCACTGAAAATCAGCTTGCAGGTGACACAGGTAAGACTCTGTCTCAGGAAGACATCTGGGCAGCTGGTATCAATGAAGATACTGAAATCACAAGAGCTTTATCATAAACATTTCCGTTTGTTTTACAGTTATATTTTAAATAGGCTTGCAATAATTGCTTAGGTAATTGTAAACAACACTACCAGTGTTTCCATAATGTTATATGTACTTGATTCCATAACCTCAGTGGTACTCCAAGGAGAAACTGCTATCAGCTAAAAATTAGACCAATTTCATAGCAAGTACAAAGAATACGTACCGAGAGAAATGTTTCAATGTTATCATGAACAAATGATGCAACATCTTGCCAGTCCAGAATATCTCCAAGCCAGCTGTTTTGACGGTTTATGTGCCACTTGTGTCCTTTGTGTCGTCCAGAATGAGTTACGTTCTTAAAAACAGACAAAGAAAATAGACAAATTCAAATAAAATTCAGAGATGAGAAAGAAAAAAGCTAATTATTTAGATTGATGCTTTCTTAATGAGGAATAAATCCAACATGCATCCAAATATTTAGAGCTGCTTTAACTGGCATCCCCAAAAATACCTGGAATTACTCTGTACACTGGAAAAATTAAAATTTGACAGAAAACTGTAGTTAATTATCCCATGTAATTACATTCACCTCTGTTAAAAATTAACTTTATTGCTTGACTGATACAATGGTATCTATTTTGCTCTTAATGAAAGCCCACAAGAAAGAAGTAATGATTTCAGTTATTGTCTATATAATTTACTGTTTGCAACATACAAGTTTTCCCAGTATAGCCCATAAAGAAAAATGCAAGCAGAAGTCCAAGCAAGTCGTTTTCTCACTAGTAATTTCTACCTCTCCACAGGTAATGTTCCATCACACAAAACCTAAAAGATGAACTGGATGCATGGAGGATTTCTTCTGACTACACACCTTCCTAACTGCAACACGAGACAACAGGACATGGTCATAGAAACAACAGCTAATTCCTTAAGTGGCTCCTCCTTAATTATGAAGTTGCCTATTGCCCAGTGAATCATACCTGATTACCATCTTTAATGAGGCTATTTGACTCAGTCTGGGACTGTGAGAAGTGTTTCAGAGAAGGATGCCAAAATTCTCTCTATAAGCAAGCTTAAGCAAACCCGCTGACTATAACATCCTAGTCTTTAATAGGAGGAAACTTCTCAAGTTAACTCTGATGTTTACAATAAGCATTCCACTACTTGTTAAAATTTTGTGCACACTTTTAGCCTTACCAGCCTGCATTCAAAATGACAGTATCTTTTTTTGCCACATATGGTAAATAACGTTCCAAGTGAGGTCCCTGCACTGATTTATCTAAGAGCATTACATTTTCTGGTTATTACCAATTCTCTCCAGATGCACTGCTACACTTTGTGATGGCCAATTAGCAACCTTCTTTAACAATCCACTGCCAACACAGAGATCTTTCTTCTGAGCTGGCAATTAATTTAGAGCAGAAACATATGAATAGTCAAAAATTTCCCTCCAACAAGCCTTCTGTATTTGTAAACTGTAAGGCGACCTATCATCTGTTCATCTAGTTCTATACCAAAACTGTTATTCCTTTAATGCAGAGATCTTCTTGGAACTTTAGAGGTACTTGAAAAATAACTGCATAAAGAAAAGTGTTAATATAATCACAGTCATTTAAATATATAGAAAAATTTCAGGAATGTGACTTCTGGTGTTGGTATTTCCATCTCACAATGAAATGCTAATGAATTGCTTTTTCCTTTAAAAGGCAAAAAGCATTGGCAGCATAACAATGATTTAACTCTCAGGAACTTTGCAAGATTCAGTGTACAGAACCCGTTATAAGATGGCTGCAAAAATGCATTGTAAGAAACTCAATGAGAGGACAATTACTTTCTCACAATTTCAAATTAATAAAAGTTACACAAATCATGCAGAAGACCAGTTTCCTTTTCCCAACACCTCAACACCAGAAAAATTCAGCAGAAAATGCTAAACTATGAAATACTAATTATAAAAAGTGAGAAAACTGTAAAATGGCACACATAAAAACATAATTATTTAAGTGTAGGACACAGCTCTGGCTATACTCAAACTGTGACTCTGGGATGATCTGTCTTACACATTTGCAATTTTTACCTTCTTTTTACCAACCTTTATTCAATCTTCTGACTTCCTGCTCATCCATTCCTCAGAAATGCATACTTAGCATAATTATCTCAGAATACTAAGTAATAGTTTATATGAATACCATTTAAATAAGTTACCCACCTTCACAAACCAAGAGTGATAAAGCCTGTCCCAGAGCTCCAGCACTTGTTTTTCAATCACCGCAGTGTTATTTACTTTTTCTCCTAAAATCTTATGGAGCTAAAACACATAAAAATCTTTTATTATACAGGACAGAATAAAGCAGGCATCCACTGATGAATTTCAAGCTTGATGAATCACATAAGATTGTCTGTAAAGGTACATTTCAAACCCAAGTTATTAAAAAAATTAGTATCAGTATGAAATACACACTTTAAACTACACGGTTCACAATAGAAACACTTTGTTAAAAAACATTCTGCTGCACTAAGGACTTCTTTCTGGACTGAAAAACAAATGCTATCTCTAAAATGCTGACTCCAAAACCCTTGATCATATCTTTAGAGTAAATTTTTCAAATAATTTGAGATGTGTGCTAGATTTCAAAATAAATAAATAAAAATCTTGGCAAATTCTTCTGAAGAAAGTTAGCTTAACTAACCAAATTATGATTAAAAAAATGTCCAGTGTACTACACCCAGCCCACACAGAAATTAGGGGAGAAGGAGTGGTAGTGGTCACAATAAAAGTCTACACTGTCTATAATAGAACAGCTAAAGCCAGCTCAAAAAAAAAAATTACTCAGTTTTATTTGATGAATTTTCACTGGGAATCATTAGAATGATGACGGATTCTTCAGGTCCTAAAAATAAAATATTCTCTGAACGGAAAACACTACTGAAATCACTCCCACTCCTCCTTCAAAAGTCCCAAACCAGAGTGGAAAGAATAGATCTGTCAACAAAATGGTTAAACACATGGAGAAGAACTACTGACAAATAAATTTTTATTTCTTTTTACTTTTATGAAATACAAGAAATGAAAAGAACCCCAAACAACTGGAGTTTTTTGAGAGCTCACTCTTACCTTGTGTGTGATCCACTCTCGACCATACTGGTACACGTTGTTCGCTGCGGAATTGAGCGCCTTCTGAATGACCTGGGCTTCTGGGAGCCAGCTGGGCGGGATTTTAAAGAAGGAAAACAAAGTTAACTGCTATATATTATACCCATTTCATTACACCCAAAACACATTGCAAATTAACATTCTGAAACAACAAATCATTATGGTTAAATACAAATAAACTTATTAAAACTTGAATGTTTCCTTCTATATATCAAGGAATAGATCTTCCCATGAGCAAAGCACATTTAAATCTAGGGCACATCATTGCATTTAAAAACCTCCAAGGCTCCTGAAACCTGAATTAAATTGATATCTCAACTTTTTCAAAAGTGATCTGTTCTTCAATCTGTATGTGTGCTATTCACACGACATTCTTTTTTTTTGCCCCCCCAGAGTTTCCTGAAAATACTGTATGAAGCAGTCTCATCTAGCTGCAAACATAACCTTTTGCATTACAAGCTGGATGTAAATTGTTAACATAGTTTCCATGAAAAAGCAACCAGCTGAAAAAAAGTTTGGACATCACAGTTATTTCTAAGTCCTCACCAAATCACCTGCTTGTCAGTTTCTTCAGGGACTCACATCACTTTCAAGCAATGTACCCTACTGAGTTGCCAGCATTTCACCACTTGTGCATACAGGGCACACAATCTCTGCTTTGACTTTCTTTTTACATCTTGATTCAATGGCACTTGTTGGAGCCCTTCCAAAACAAAATGAAACCATTCAGGAAACAGAACTGCTGTATTTGTTCACCTGACTGAAGATCAACATGGAAGCTCTTCTGTCTGTATAATGCTTCAGAAATGTTCTGGATTGGAATTCCAAGATAATTCAGTCACTCACCTCTAAACGTAATACGAGCATCAAGCTCTGAAAGCTGGTAAAGCTTCATGGACTTGGCAAGAGGTATTCTTACTCTTAATGAACTAAAATATAGTGTTATGGATACTTCAAATTTGGATGCAAACACTGGAAGTAAAATGCTATGCTACAATTCTGCTAATTATTTAACTAGTACTCCAGTAGTTTCATTATGTAAATAACCTTCCGACAGTCAAATTTCCATTTTCATTAGTCCCCCTTATTTCCGTCTTACCGCGAAACAGGAAGGCCAAACAACACAAGAGATGCCATGAAGGAATAAAACCACTTTAAGTGCTTTCTGATTTCATGATTGTGATTACTTCAGCAGTGCTAAGCACATATTACTACAGTGGTTATTAAGTAAATCCTTTTAGTTCTGTTTTTGAAAAATTGTTTTGCTCTTATAACACAGCATGTGCTTTCTCTCACTCTTCTTAAACCACCATCATGTGCCCTTGAAAGAGTCAACCATTCTTCTTTTGGAGAGATCTCTTTTTCCTGGCATTAAATTGGTATATCGCCTTTGCCCAATGCCTGTTTAGCTGAAGCAGAATGAAAGCCACCTGAAACACGCCCCCCTTAAAATCACGCTTTTCATTCCCCCTCTGATGTTCATGCAATGACTCCTTTGCTCACCAGTGTGCCCATGTTTTTCTCTAGATGCATTTCTCTCACCCTTAATACTTGTCTTGGTGCTTATTATAGTCATTACACAGACTAAACCTTACAAACCTCCCACTGCGTACGCTATACACATCTACTTTTAACAGGAATGGCCCTTCCCAAGTGATTCACACCCAATTCTCCCCATCCACCATTCTTTCCACCCTTGAAATCTTCTTTGGTTGACTCGAAAAATGGTGTTTTTAACTCCTATTCCCTCAAAGGCACTCCACACTTATCTCTCCACATTGAAAAAATAATTCGGCTCTATCTTGAAACTTCCTAGAGAGAGCATTCTTTGCCAGCAGTTTTCTGTCACAGAAAAAAGGGAAAAATACTAATCTCTTTATTCTCTGCACTGTACAAGTTTCTTCTCCACAACTGTAGCTAGAGAAGTGCATACAGCCGTCCTTCAGCACCAAAATCCAACCTGTCCTCAAATGAAATACCACAGTGATAGTCTTCCAGAGTGATGCATAAACATCCCTGCTGTCTGAGAGTTTAGTTTTTACAGCAGCCAGTGAAAGCCACATTTCTCTTCACCTAGGAGATTTTTTAAATGAAAAACTATTCATAAGAGCACCTGGAAGCTTGTTCATCCACCCTATACTATTCGCTTAACTTCTGCATTCTTACTTTGCCCATTCTGGGTGACTGGCTACTGTCTCATTGATCAAGCTGCTTGTGACTTGAATCATGTGAACGCTCTCTTGATGTACCTAAATTAAAGAGAGAGAGAAGAAATATTATGCAATGCAAACTACAACTCTTTCTACATTCAGAAAGACTACTTTTTTGGGGGGGGGGGGGTGGTGTTGGGAGGAAGAGGGCGGGGTAGCAGGGGGAAGGGGAGAAGGGGAGCAGTGACCAGTTTGTACATTTAAAAAATAATTCTTCCAGTACAAACAACCCACTTTGAAGAAGGAAGTTCCATTAACCCAAGAAAAACCTAGTCAATACAATAATAAATTCTGGTCACTAGTAATAGCAAATGGAAATTTAAACCTTATCACATCAGTGGAAAAAAATTCAACAATAACAGCAGTGCTGTCAAGATGTCAAGAGAAGCACTAAAACACAAAGCACAGTTTCAGGTATACCTTTTTAAGCCATGGATCAAAGAAGTGTAAAAATTAATGAATACTTAGCTCTAACATGATCAGCCCTCCTATGAAGTGCCTGACCAAATAAATTCTTCAGTAAGAATGATAAAATACACCTTTTATCAATATCTTAATAGTCATTTTATGAATGTAAGGGAGCTTTAGGCAGGAATGTTTGCACAACTTCTAAAGTCTTCAATTTTAAGTACTCAACATTAAATACGCCTACATTTTGTAAAAAGGAGATTGACATCAGAACCCATTGATCTTTGTTCCATAACTGTATTCAAGTCAAACATTCAATCTCCATTGACCGTTTCAAGTATGAACAGAGCTCCATTAAGGAAAAAGGAAAAAAAAAGCACGAGTGACCTCTGCTGGTGAACAAAAAAAACCCCCACCCAAACTCAACCACAAACCAAAAATCAATTTCAGAGAATACCTGATATGAATCTCAGTACATTCAACTCAGAAAAGGATATCATGAGGTTATTACAGGCAACTAGGCAAATTGACAAGCACACCTGAGGCATTTTGCAAATGTTTCTGATGCAAGGTAAATTAAAAAGAAAAAAATTCTAAGTGGTTCTCCTGTTGACAAGGAAAGTGTTAACAGGATGCAAAACAAATCAGTTCCTGAAATACATAAGCTAGTAATTCTTCTACTAGAATGAATTTTGTATTTCCAAATGTCTATATATTAGCCTTGTCATATATTTAAAAAACAGAGAAATATAAAGAAATATAAATACTGAGATTTTGGTACATTTTTGTGTATTTTATAGTCTTGGAATGGTGACAAGTTCAACTAGAGAGCAATTAGTTTGTAAACATTTAGAAAAATTCTTTAAGCTATACAATCCTGTATAAATATCAGTAACCCTCATCACAAATGAACATGAGCTCTATGATTATATTCATTATCACACTGTACCTTTGCAGTAAGGAGAAGAGCTAGCAGAAGGGTTCCTATCACTAGCAAAAATATTATGAAAATGCTGATTATTTTATCTAGCATTTTCTCCAACCATACGATAATCTGTGCAGGAAAAAAAAGAAAAAAAACAAATTATAGCATATAAATCAATCTTTAAAGAAAGCAATGCTATATGTTATGCCACAGTATTGTTATTTTTATTTACAATCACAGTACAAAATCAGGCTTTAATCAAATAGCATTTATGCCCAAGCTTGGAAATGAACAATTAACAAGCGATGTTAGCATGATTAAGGTCATGGTATGACATGTGATTTTGCAAAAAACATGTACACATTACCACACAACACGGCAAGCTCTCTGCAAAGCAAGCAGTCATTCAACAGTTACTTACTAGACCTAGAGATGTACCTAAAGAAGACATTCATGTCAGCTAGAACCCAGAAATTTGTCTTTGTTTCTTGTACTTCAGCAACTTGGAAACTTACAGATACTGTCTGCAGAGGACTTCAAAGCTATCAAGGTATACTGTAAAGCACAACCATAACTTTCAGATTTGAATAGCTAAGAGCCATCTGAATGACAAATGAGGTATTTTTGCAAGTAATAAAATTTTTAAAGCTGCTTCATCACCTTCTGAACTGAAATGGGACAGGTGGGGTTCTACCTTATTGAATATAAGGCCAATTATTCAGCACCAACTATTTCTATCCACTTCCAGTCTCAGGATGATGCTCACCATTAAGCATGCATCAGCTAAACAGACTGATACAGAGAACAGGCACGTTTGTTGTTCTGTCAGTTTACAGAAAGGCCCACTCTATACATGTCCATAAGCAGATGGTGATACCACATTTGAGTGGAGAAATTCTGATAATGTCATTCAAAACAATGAAACTGCTCAGTCACATGACTTTGCAGAGCGCTCTGGAACAGTGCAAGCTGAGCTTCATCTCATACACAAACTGACTGTTTACATAAAAAGCTGTGAAAGCACATGCAAGTATGACCAAATACATTTTTCTAGCTCCTATGGTTCAAATACCAGGTCTATTTCTACTCCATTTAGCATTACTAGAGGAAAAAGCAACAGCACAACTGTAAAATTTGTGATTTACGAGAACGGAGGTGAAAGCCAATGTGTAGTAAGCGAAAGTACTTTCGAGTACAAGTTATATATTCAATGATTAAGTTGGTAACTTTTTAGTTAGAGATCTTATAAAACTACTAATATGCATGCTGATGGTTTACATTAGTTCTTTCTTCATTATTTACCCTATCCCTACACATGAAATTGACCCTGGAACAAACTTCTCAGACTGCTGTGTGATGACTGAATTGGTCAACACCGAAGTTAGATATCCTATTTGAAAAAAGTAAGGATTTTTTTTGTGTGTTCATTCAGTAGCATCTGAGCAGTTTATGTACATCAAGTAATTATTTTTAAACTTCAAGTTTTTACAATCAACTCCTTGTTTGATCTAAATTAACACACGTTTTTGTAACAAAATCTGCACTACATTAAGAACTACAGAAAGGAACTCAGAGAACACGAGTAAATGTGAAAAGTCTTTTGTCTTAGGTATTTTTAACAGTTTCCAGCATTGCTAAAATATTTCAGCCGTCAGAAATACATTGCCAGTGCTGGAGGAAGATGACCTGCCTGCAGCAGTACTGCAGGTCTCTGAAAAACTTTGAGTAGTCCCTACATAGGGCATATATATGATGTATGTATATGGGTTACCTCCTTGGAAATAAGACTGAAACAGGATTTGCTGTGCCCTTCCAAGCCTCACGTACATCTAATGATTATGCAAGAGAAGCAAGGAATCAAAGTCCTTGTATTAAAGGACAGACATCAAAAGTATCACCAAAAAAACACCACTGGATGGGCAGGGGAAGAAAATTTTATAGCATGGACTTCAAAATAAAGCTATTAAAAATTAAAGCTGCCCTTGTAATTTCAAAGTTCAAATTGCTATTTACTTTCTAAGTCAGAGAGAAAAGAAATCCAGTAGTCTTACATATAGCACCTTAATCAGATTCACTGAATCCATGTAATTGGAAGTACTGTTGGAGATTTCCAAAAATGCTAGGCTCAATGACTGTGTGAGGGGTATCCAAGAGATGAAATCTCAGTGGAGCAGAGGATGAATGCTTTAGATGTTTTGCCATGTAGCAACTACTGGAAGGTCAAGCTCCAAAAGATGAGCATGAGGACTCTCTCCAAGATGGCACATGACGGACAAGGTATCTTTCCTTGCCACTCATACTGTGGGTTCAGATATGCCCGGACTGCCATTAAGGTGCAGCTGCAGCACATGTAAATCCTGGATTACCTTTAACCTAGTTAGTAAAGTCATGGCAGCATTGATGATGTACTGGTACCAGCAGCAGCCTCAGCCATGCAAGCCCACCTCATCTCTATTTACTCAGGCAGGTAGCTCAAGGAAGCCTGATGAAAGCCGGATTTGGCAAGCCTACAGGTACTGCAATTACATCTCTCAGCACAGACTAAAGGGGATCCAAGTTACAAAAGTGGCACAGACATATCACAGCAGAAGACTGAATTGGACTGAGTATCATACAAGTAGAAGCAGATGGACAACATTCACTTAAAGCTATATTTACTCTTTTTTTTTTCCTTTTCCTATTAAAACATACTTCCTTTCCCTACATTAACCCACAACACTTCTTAGCAATCCCTCACCTTTGCACACTCATGCTAAATAATGCATAAGTGCAGGTAAGCTACTCACCGCAGGGAAGCTACACCGTTAAATGTGTGTGTCGTTGTACTTACCACCGAATCAGGTCCAGACTTCACTCTTACCCCAACCCTGCCAGGCCTCCCTTGACACCCTTCCTGTAAACCATGGGCATGCACACAGAGACAAACATGTACTGACTAAATGCTATTCATAAACATGTACTGACTAAATGCTATTCATTAGCCAGAGGTCATGAAGTTTTCTATTCAGTTCCAAGCTTCTAATCTAAAGGTTAGTTAACAGCAGAAAGCTGAGGCTGCCACGACATCCAAAATTATGCGAAGGTAAGGAAAAGCCAGGCTCCTAAGCTACAGAAGGTCACACTCGTAAAACCAAACCGAAATGTTACTGATTTGTGATAGTGCCCACAAAAAACTATCCTTAATTGTCATATCTTTAATTGTCAAAGTTTTGAAAGGAAAGGTTATCAAGGTTTTTATTTTAATTTAGCTCAGTGTAAAAAGGTTTTTATGATTGAGTTACATTCGTTTAGAAAGCTCCCCAATAATTTGCAACTACTCCCTCTTTCAATTTTTGGATGATGACAGAAACCACATTAAACTAAGCTGTAACAGAACTACGGTCCATACTTAAAAATCAGAAATCCTACTATCTAGACAGGGTCTCCATGTTATGCAGTATGATACATCATCTACGAATTAATATTTGCATGTTTCATACTGCATAGCCTTCAAAGCAGTAGTTTTTCTAGCATGTTTAATTTATTACATTACCCAAACAGTGAAGCACACCTAGGCATCCACTTCATTTTCAATTGAATCTACATAAAATTATCAACAAGGACTTTTATTTTTTTCTGTAAACAGTTCCACTATTTATGAAGACTTTTTTCTAAGGCATTCCTTAGTCAGTTCCCTTTAGTTCAGTTAATATTTGAAGATACCATCTCATTAATATCATCTGCAGAGAATAAGGGGAAGTCTGTAACCAGAACACATCCCAAGATTATGCTGAAAGAGTCAGCTAAGTAGTAAAGCTAGAAAAGGTAGAAAACAGACTGTGTGAGGTTTCAAGTCTACCTACACCAGCATCCCTCCAACAGCAGCAGAGAAATGTAACAATTCCTTCTAAAGACTCTTGACATAGAGAATGTTATTTAGGAACAAATTATGCTAGACTGACTGAATCTATTCTGTATTTTGGGCTACATATACCACGAAAAGGAATCAAAAAGTCAAGGTTTATCACTACCAGTCGTAATCAACCATCATTTCAAAATCCTCCATATCCATATAATTTTTAATTTCTTGCTGGATTATCAGAAATTTATCTTTGTGGTCTCTAAAGTACTTCCCTTCAAAGACAGGCAAAAATGAGAAAGGCAGAAAAGGAATCATCTTTTAACTGCAACCAAACTTTCTTTGCCTCTGGTAGAGTGACTTTTTAAAAATTTTTTAAAAAATCACCAAAACACTACACACAATGAAATGAACCCACTGGTTGCACTTTTTTTTCACTTTTTTTTTCATCTTGATTATAATATTAGTACTGTACGTTTATGCACAGAAGTCAACACTGTATGTAATGCTATTGGACTTTCAGAATTTCTACTTATGAAACTGTAAAGTAAACCAACAGTTTTCAAAAATAACTCCAAGGAACTAAAAAAACAAACTCTGTTAAGAAACTATATTCACAAGGTTTTGCCAAATAATGCAAATTTCTAAACTAAAAATAAAATCCAGACATTTTAGCATTTAAAGCTATTACAGTTAAATTGTTTTTGCAACCTGCCAGTATTAAGGAAAAAAAACATATCTACTCATGAGAATTTTCAACGAAAATGACGAATTCATAGCTAGAAAAAAAGCAGTTGAGACTACGCTTTCTCTTGTGGCTCGCCAAACTCAGCTCTTCACCTGAACTCTGCTAACAAACCAATATCTAATTCAAAAAAAATTATGACAGGTTACGGTTGCACATATTAACTAACCACAAGTCACTCACATAAGATAAATATTTCAAAGTTGGGAAATAAAAATGTAATTTTAAAACAGGAGAAATACAGTCAAGGGCAAAAGAACATTAAAAATGCCCCTCTTCATGGACAATTATAACTGAATCATGAAGCAAGCAACTCTTTCCTCTTTTTCAGAAACACAAACTCCTCTCAACATACAACCCTGTGTTCACTCACTAAATACTGAAGATCAAACTTTCTAAATTCATTGTATCTGCTCAGCCTAGAACGACATGTGTCGCTATCAGCACTATTCCCCACCAGCCACTCATGGCAGATACCAGCTGTGTAGCCCCACTTCCTTGCGTACGAGAACCTTTTTTATATATTTTGCCATATACTAGATCTTCACCTGTAAACCGTGAGGTCTTTTGTTACATGTTTTTGATATGGTGCCTGCTATAGGCGTCCCTCCCCAGCTCTGTGCTTGTCAGAAGCAATGGCACTGCTCAAGTCCCAGAGAGGTATCATTGCTTTTAGTTGCTGTTCAGTTTTCAGTCACACATGAGGCCAAATCAGTTCTAACTTCTCTTGGGATGACAGCTCCCCAAAAAACAATAGTTAAACCTAGTTGGCTATGATGAACCATGCGAACTGGGAATAACATTCCTTACAAAACACATCACACACTTTTAAAAGCCATACAATAGGGAAAAAAAAAATTAGCTATACCAACTACTTTTTAATTTTTTTTTTTTTAACTAGCCTTTTTCTTCTCTTCAGATTTGTTAAGATTTAGCAGTCCTGAGGCCATGCAAAGTTTCATTTTGTGTGTATTCCCTCCTGGTACAGTACATCCTATGTCTGTGTACACAGGCAAGTTTGACACTTCAGAAGTAAAAGACTGTCAGCACTAAGTGAAACCAGTCCATGCACTATTCTCAAGCACTTCCAGCTTTACAACGGTGCTTCACACCCTTGCCACTCCCCTGCTAATTCAGTTAACTGATGCTTTCTCTGAGCAGAGAACAGCTCTCCAGACCGGAGAGAACTGGTTTTGTTAGGGGACCAGGTGAAGATCAACAATTTTTAAACAAAAGTGCTCCTAAATCACTCTACCCCTTGAAAGGCTAAGGCAATATTCTGCTGTGCAAAACATTTAACTATGTGGATTCACTGGAGTAGATGAGATCAGATATGACCTTCAGTAGCTTATACCAAGAGCTGGAAAAGAGGCATTTGAGAGAGAAATCTATATGAAGCAAGGCATGTTAAGGAGTGTTCATGCTGCAAAATAAAAAAAAAAAAAAAATATATATATAAAAAAATATATATATAAAACTCCCCAAAACCACAGAATCCATTAGTTGGAATCACAATTTTTCTGTTTATTTACCTTCTTATTAAGCCAGTGCCACAGCTTGTCAGTGGCAGGGGGAGATGGAAGAAAAGGGAAAAAAACACAACACAGTGGAAAATTATTGAAAAATGCAGTAATAGGGAAAAAAGCAATGAGAAGCAGGCAAAGTCATCCACAGAATGAAAATGAAATTGTTCTAGACACAAAGGTAAATTGCAACAGGAAGAAAAGATCATAAAAACTGCTAATGCAAGAATCTGGGTTTTACTATTAACATGCACTTTTGAAACAAAGAGGGATATAACGAACATGAACAACTTCAATGGTATTAACAGAGCTATCAGCACAATCTGGGCAATTCCATTTAATTATACTGAGAACTACCATCAGATTTCAGAGCAGGACTTGTACTCTGAGAAGGGCATTTCAGCAAAACACCAAATCTTAACATGAGGTACTCATTTATGGCATTAATACTCCCATTCACACATTCCAATAGTCCCATTCTATGCATTTGAAAACACACCTATTATGTCAATTACTGTTGAACAGATTTCATATGGTTTTTTTGATACCACATTCATATTAAAGCATTCATATTCAATGGCACAACATCAAATACATAATTAAGTCTGATATACACACAACAGCAAATTGTAGATCATATAAGTGTCAGATTTCATGTAATTCTCCTTGTGGTTCTCAAGAGTCAATTTCTCCTTTTGCACTAAAGTTATTTTTCTTTACTGATGCTCACCCACATGCTAAAGTATACCTGTTTTAGTACCTAGTTTATGTAGGACTATACTCTTAATTCTAACCATTACTAATCAATGAGTAGCATAACCACAACAGTGAAGAGCTTTAAAGGTGTTATTCATCTTGTGTTAGAGATTAAGATCACATAAGTGAAGTTTATTTCTCCCTGAAAACAAGACCATAATAAACCTAGCATGTTCACCAGTTGCCAGAAATTACATTAGCTCTCAACGGAAACAAAAGGTAAGAATACTTCAAATTTATAAAAATCTCATAATGTTGATTAAGTTAGAAGCAGATTTACAAAGAAACATGAACATTATGAAACATGAAAATAAAAAATGTCACAAAGCACCCACGTTTATTAGCTTTTGCTACTCATGGAAAGAGTCACAGTCAGAGAAATCAATTATAAAGCTTCAAAAGCCTCAAACCGACACTGTAGAATTTGTTTGTACTTCACCTCTTCACTCATGGAATAATTTATCTGTGAAAAAGCAACAGTTGTTTTCTGATTCAACAACATACTTTTAACTTTACTTCTGCACTTTAAAACTTACTATCTGCACATGAGGTTCGTTTTGGAAAAAACATAGATCTCATGGCTGTATTGCTCCACTTTGCAATTCCATACAAAATACAACAAAAGAGCCCTAAGGTTTTAGCAGAATGTGAAAGGAAGCCTTTGGTATTTTTCTATAATTTTAGCCTCCAGGAATTGGATGATAAATACAGTAACTAGGAAATAATATTGTATGTCCAAAATAGCAGTATTTTTTATTAATGGTTAAGACAATACCTGGGAGCGTCTACCTGCCTACTAGCTTACCAATATTGATGTTTAAGTAATTCTACAAATGTGATCAACCTACATTTGAAAATAGGCTACAGCTTAATTCTAATCTTCAAGTCATCCAAAATTAGTAAGTCCACAGCCACTTTTCCAGTATTTTATTGGAAAACTATTCATCTAAGATCTTTTATGTCTATGAAAGTATTTTCTATAATAATATAAGTACTGGCAGAGATTCTGCTTGTTTTCTGTGCTTGGTTAAACTATGTGCTGAACTTGGTACCAGAACAAATAAAAGTTGACTTTATCCAAAATCCAAACAATCTAAACAACCCACACATACAATTCTAGTGCACTATACCTAGAAAAAGCATGTAACAACTACATGAATCACTCGAGTACATCAGAAAGCATGCATGTAAAGTGTTAGTACATTCCAACGAGTCAAAGTCTAGTGCATGCAGCTGAGCAACTGCCAATGCTGCTAAACTCCCCCACAAATTCTAAATTCAAACTGCAGTCACCATATTGAAAGACAACAGTCTTCTTTAAAATAAAAAATTATCAGTAAAGCAAATTATTAATTCTCTACTGTTAATAAGAACACGCATGATACCCTATCTATTAGGTTTAGGATGGTTCGGTGGCTGACAACAGAAACCTCCCTACTCTCTCCTCCAGGAAGTCTCTCACATCTGAACTGCTGTCTGTTGACTCTCCATGAGGCAAATGCACAGCCAGGGACTAAAAAATACAGTAATGACATCCTATTTTCATAGTCCAAATATAAAGGAGACACATTCAGACAGAGACCGACCTACTGCTTATAAAAAAAAACAAAAAGCAATGCCCTTTCTTTTCACTTGACCACCGTTTCTCTTCATTTCAAATTTCTTTGCACTTCCAGGATAACCAAGGGTAAATGAGAATTGTGAAATAAGAGAAGTAGTTCTTGATGGTTTTGTTTAAAAAACAGATATAATCAGTAAAGCTCAGATTTGCATGTGTGAGCAGTACTCACCAATTTCTCACAATAGGATATTTTCCAGACTACATACACTAGCCTCCTAAAATTTGTTTGGGAAAAAGACATGCCACTCTAAGATATCTTCCTCATTCTCACTACATTTCACTCAAATCTGGAACTATATCCCTAACTGGGCATACCATGTTTGCCAGCCCAAGTAGTACCACAAAGTACTTGTGTGAAACAGACCTTGTCAATGGCTTGTTGTACTTAGCTAAGAGCCTCAAGACATCCTGATGCTAAGATTCAGTTTCCAATTAACTTAGCATACCAACAAAAAACCAAACCAAATAAACAAAAACCCTAAGCAGATTCAGCTCCCATGAAAATAAACTAACAACAAAATATTAAAAATTAAACTTCTAATTGCAAAGGAAATGATCCCTCAGTCTTGGTTTCTCACACATACCCATAACAGGCAAGCTGTAACAATTTACTCCCCAAATTTCTATTTTGTGTTTCCATATATTTTACTTCCTCTTCAACAGTGCCTACTGAAGCCAAAACATTCGGTAATCCAACTCAAAAAATCTTGCAAGGATGTAATTTTCACTCCTCTTGTTTCCCTGTCCCTACAAAAAATGTAACTGCCAATATTCTGTGGCATTGCTTCCCAAATTCTGAGATACCATGCATCCATCATCCTACAATACACAGAATAAGCACAGCCAGTAGAACTTAAAAGATATGGGAGTATTAATGTGATAAGCATTGGAAGACTACATATAATCCCAGCCACCCATGATAAATGCCAGCTGAAACAGATTTAGAATAGGAACAAATGAGGACAACAGAATCATGCAGATCATCAAGTGTCCTTCTTGTCATGGCTGGGAAAGCTTAAATTGCTTTAATACACAGAGCACAGACTCAGCTGTCATCTAAAAAACGGAGGGGCGAAAGGAGATAAAGAAATGATTTGGCCAACACTCTTCTTCTGCTTAGACAAAAACAACATGTAAATAAACTGACCTTAAGTACATTTAAGCTGAAGAGCGAGAGGTTCTGCTGCACATTAAAGCCCTACCTTCTTTAAGGAAAAAAGACTTGCTGGAATTAGGAAGGATACTGTATCATACAGTTATGCAATATAAGGATACCAAACTTGAAAACTCATGAAACAACAATACATTTGACATTGTGTCTAGAGAGTCCTCTTACTTACAGAACAAAACCTTTTTATGAAGAGCTTTGTATAACGTAAGCTTTTATCCCAACATGTTAGTAATTTCCACTGCCTTTGGAAAACCTCTTTATTGTGTTCATAGCTGTATTTTGAAAGGCTTTTCCTTCTTCAAATTCTTCCTCAACGAACCCTTTGAAATCATTACCTTCTTCCTAGAGCCATTTTAATGCTTTTGTTGACCTTTGTTTTCCATTCACCCATTAGATCCAGGCTTAAGATTCTCCCTCTCCAGCAGGAATTCAGAGCTATAAACTGCAAGACCAATCTGCCAAGCTACAGATGCTCTGACAAATGTACTTACAGGGTTCAGCTCTTCAGTTATAGAAGCCCTGTTAATGGCTTTTTCTAGAGCAGAGAATAACAACACACTTACAGAAAGCACATTCTTACACAGTGCCGTAGCTATTACAAACAAAATAATCTATCCATTTACATGAAAACTTACTATTCTTAATAAAAGAAACCTTATAAATTTTATGGAGCTTTCCAACTCTGCAATTTGCAATGCAAATGTAGGCATATTTTGCATAGGGGAGAAGGGAGGGGAACACAGAAGCCTTATTCTATGGCATTTCCCAAATACTTTATCCCACATATTTCTTCACGTACAGAGGGAGACTCATTTCTGTACCACCATACTACTGTATGCAACAACTTTGCTTTCAGACAGTATAGATAAATATGTCTGAACTAACTTGGGCCCTGCTTACAGAACACAATGGTCTGCTTTTTAATTAAATTTTCACAGAAGTAGGAACATCTTATCCTTCAGACTAAAGCCCATTACGTTTAAATTCAAAATCTTTGTAACCAAGTAAGGTGATTAAACCATGAGAAGTTTGCCTTACTCAGATAAGGAATCTTATAAAGCTGATTCAACATTTTAAAAGTGACTTCTGTCAAGGTTTGCATGCAACCATTTAACACATTTAAATGTGTACTTAAGTGTGAAGTGACAGAAGAGACATAATTTAAAATACACCATAAAACAGAGTTTTACGTGAAAGACATATCCATTAGTGACAGACATTTATTTTAGAATTAAAGCATCTCAGAATACGGTGAACAGAGAATAAAACAAATTTTCAAGCTGCTTAAGGAAGTAAGTAGAAATACCTTACTGTCAAGCTTTAGCATAACACTTCCGAGTCCTCTGATGGGCCGTGGAGCAAGAGCTTCCTGACGTTCCTTCACAAAATTTTCAACAAGTTGCCACCAGCTTTTGCAATGGTTTGCCATGAAATTCAAAACTCCAAAATGAACCACAAATTTTTTAAGTGCCCAAACTGTAACCAAAAGAAGGGAATTAATTATCAGAGATTTCAGAGGAGCACCACAAGACTACTTATCTATTCTATTCTGGAAGACCAATGAAAAAGAAAAAGACTCTTGAGTTTTATTTCCCATTAAAAACTTCTGGAATTTTCCAGCGTTTTTAGTACTAATCTCCTCACTGGCTTTGCAGCTGTGCTTATCCACGGAACTTGGATGACACCAGAAGCAAAGTGCCTACACGCTACCCAATAATGCAGCTAACAGACTTGAGCAAGGCCTGGGATAAGGTGGTGCCACTCCGTGATTCCAGTACAGTGGATTTCTTACATACTCACACACACACCATGCCAAATGACTCCACATAAAGTACCACGATCAGAACTTATCAACACTTTACACATAAAAGAAAATTTTCAGCCTCAATTCTTGAGTTTTAGGCTTCTAAGATATTAAAGTATATCTTTCCTTCAAGAACCGACAGCACGTCATGTGGAATTTCATGGTAAAGAAGCATCCATTTAAATCTTCTATTGAAATACTACTGATAGATTTTGCTTTTAAACTTTAAAAAAGCTATTTGAGTTTAGCATTTTATCTTGGCAACATGGGATACTGAACTCTCTATCATTAAATGTAACTTGACTTTTAACAATTTTTTTTATTGTGACTATTCTCCAAACCAGATTCATTACTTACTGCCATACATGAGCTCCGCAGCAGCTGGCAGTACACCACCTCATCATCAAAAATTCACATCATGTTTCTACTTGGAGACGTGTAAAATGGCATACATAGCCAAAAAGGTTAACTTCTACTGCCTACAGGGCATTTATCCAAATTTCACAGGAGCCTATTCCCTACAAGCCACACGTGTAATAGTTTATGTTCTTGTTCTTGTTTTGGAGAGCCAGTGCAACGATCTGCTGACATTTAATTCACTTACCCTATGGCACCACCATGTGGCAAATATGGGATTTATTCTCTTGAAGAAACAGAATAATCCAATAACTTCTCTAAAAAAATGAGTGGCAGACATACAGAAAAGGAGAAAATACAGTGCAAGTGCCAGCACTGAACTTAAAGGCCGAAGTTTTGTATGATGAAATGCAGCCCATGGTCACTACACAAACTGCTGCTCAGCAAAGCCAGGCAGGCTTGCATTCTACAAGGTGAACACACCTCAAATGGCATTCTAACCTTATTTGTTTAAACAGTATCTTCTAAAAATAAATGAGTGTACACCCATTGTAAAGGTGGTGTCAGGAGGGGCTACAGTCAATCAAACAGCTGTAATTATATTATGTTAAAAAGAGACAAAAGAAAAAAAGTGAAAGGACTGTTATTAGAAAGCAGCTAGCAAAAAAAGAAAAAGGCTGCATAATAACAAGTTCCAAATATCTGCAGGAAGCAGAAAATTACCTGAAGACAATTTAAAAAAAAAAAGGATACAACATAACAAGCAAGGAAGCAAATAAAAGATCTTAAAAAGAGACAATACCAGGATTTCCAGGCTCAAATCACTGAACAAAATGCTGCAAGTGTTCCACAATGTGGCTCATTGCTTAGCTTTTCAATTCATAGCAGTTCTTTCACCTTTTCATTTTATAGTATAATTATGGTATCATTTTTCCACCCTCTATGCTAAGTAATTTTAAAAGACCATTTCATTCCAACTGAAGTATAAATGCATTCAAGGAAAAATGTTAATGGTTCCAAGATGTTTTTAATAATCTAAATGTTGCTTTGTATGAGTCCTCTTTATCAATATAAGGAACTCCAGTGGAATTAACACCTTTCTATTTAAGGTTTTGGGGAGTTTTTTGGGGTCTTTTTTACATACTAGAAGCATCCTCTTTAAGGTCTCAGAAGTGCCTCAAGTTATCAGTCTCTCTAAACTTGAACCATTGCAAGCAAACTTGCTTTATTAGCCTTCCTATCTTCCTAATATTTTTACTATTATCTCTCTTTCAGACACGCAGATTATCATCACTCACCTTCTGACATTTAATGTAATCCACTGTTCTAAATTTGGCTCTGTTCATCATTATACTGCCTATTTGTAATATTTTTGTGATGATTCAGTTCTATGCCATGAAAAAGCACTTCATGGCCCAGTGTCACTGCTAAGGCAACAAGTCACAAATATTCCCAAAAGTAATTTCTCATTTGGCATGAGTTTATTTTTTGGGCAGTTATTTTAGACCTAATGACTGCCAGAAGCAGGATTCATCTGTTTCATTTATAGATGTGCACTTTAATCTAGATTTGTGTGGCTCAAGCATAAAACCATTTGCTGCTAACTGTGGAACTGCTGCTTCCCTTTTTCCTCCCACACAGGTGTTTCTGAACAGTGGTTAAGTTACTCCTTGACTTTTTGATGAACTAGCCACAAAAGCTCTGCTTCTAATATGCCTAAAATTTATTTTCTAATTCCTTTTTCACTTGTGTTTGCCGTTTCCCATGACACCCAGACATCAAAACTGGGAAGTTTCTTCTGTAGTAACTAGACTGGAATGAAACAAAGGTCAAACCCCTCTCTGCTCTTACCCATTCAGCTATTTATACATCTTGCCATCACATTACCCTTTAGCTGCTGCTACAGTGCCACAGCCAAAGGTGCAGCTGTTCCTTTCTCCATGCCTCGGAGTTCACAGCCCTTCAAATCTTTAAGTATGACCCCAAGTCACAATTTCCAGATGGACAACCAGGCGGTTTACAGCAGCTTCGTGTGCTGTGCACAGATCTCAGAGTTTTGGTAGCAGGGTGGCCTCTGGGGTGGCCTCCATGGGAAGACAACAGGGGTTGTCTTGTGCCAGACACAGTTCCAGGTGGCTCCACAACAGATCCATCACTGGGCAAAGCTGAGCCCATCAGTGACAGGTGTGGTGCTTCAGTGAAAATGCATCTAAGAAAGGGCAGAAACGACCAGGCAGGCAAAAGAGGAAGGAACACAGAGAAAACAAGTGACTAGAGAGGAAGAAGGAACAGAGGGATGAACAGAGGTAATGAGAAGGCCAGGGAAGCAGAAGTGCTCCACAGTGGAGCAGGAACACCACTCAGAGAGACCATGGCCTATGGAGGATCCATGCTGGAGCTGGTACACCTTTTGAAGGGACTGTGGCTCAGGGATAAGGAGAATCCCAAGCCCGTACCTCCCTAAAGGGAATGCAGCTCATAGATAAGCCCACATTAAAACACTGGAAGAGTGATTGGTTTTGCGGGTATTTGGCCACTAGCTGGGGCCAACCCACCACACTTAATGAAAAAGAAAATAGCTACATTTAAGTGTTAAATGCATTTTAAAATGCTAAAAACTAGCATTTTAACTGGCGTTTAGAGGAAAATCCAAGCAAACTAGGAAACTCAGTTTACAGTAGGGGGATGTGAAGAAATGCCTTCCAGTTCATAGTAGCTCACACATATACTCCTAGAGTTCCCATCTTCCCTTTTCACCCCAAAAGAGTACAGGACAAAGTGGCATCCAGTTCTAAAATAATATCTTTTGATAGCTATCGTAACTACTCCAATTCTTGCCTGATATATAGGAGAACAGATGTATGTAGATGTGAAGCAACAAAGCTAATTAACCTCAGAGCTAAAATTGGAACCAAATTTATCTTGTGACTTGTCCATAGAGCCTAGCAACCCATTTTTTACAGAAATTAAAAGTTAACATGAGTTCTATTTCACTACAGAATAACAGCTAAAATATTATTCATTTATAGGTGCAAAAACATGAAAGAATTGATATCAGGAGGAAGAAAAACTAACCGGTCTAAACCAGAAGTATTCTTACTATATAAGGTATGGCACTAGGTTATTTCAGTTAACTACAATAGTCAATAGACAAAGCAATTTAACAGAGTTGTCCACTATATGGTAATAGACAGTGCACATCAATCCTCCTTTTTGAAGCTACAGCTCATCTTGTCTTCACAAGTCTTGAAAAAGTTTTTATTTAAAACTCATACAAGCCTACAAGTCTTTCCTCCTATTTTATTTAACATAATGCCAAACATTTCTAGTAATTGGATTATTACCTGCAAAAGGCACTGGCAATAGCTGCACAATCCAAAAATTTAGCCAGATCTGAACAATGACAATGGCCCACACAAGAGTAACAAAGTAAATATCACTAGTTTTCTTTTTTCTAAGAAAAGATCCAATCTCAGGTCTTTGTCTGTTCCCGGAAGATGATGAAGAGGAGGAGTTGAAAGATGATGAAGCTTGTGGAGGTGGAGGCTGATCACCTTCTGCTGTTGCTCCTAAAACAAACATATGCAAACAAAGAAGTGGAAATTATCACATTAATATTCACCACGAAATAGAGTATGTTCCCTATTCCCAAATTACCTTTTTTTTCTTGTTTGGAAGGTGCGGTGAAGGGAGGGACAGCAGCAGAAGGCTGTGTTTTTGCTGTTTGTTTTGGGGTTGGGTTGGTTTTTTTTTAAATTTCTCTAAAAGACTGAGACAGCCTTGGCACTGATCTGCATTTTGAAAAGCTAGAACAAGGCTGTGTAAACTCTCCCACATCCTGCATCACCATGCCAAGCAGTGCTGAGAGGAGGAGAGATGAAAAGTTGCTACAGCTCTAAGAGGGCTCCTGTCACTGCAGGTAAATTACAAGCCAAATATGTTTTATCAAAGAACCATAAAACCATGAAAAAACACAAAATATAATTAACTTCTAAAAGAAATCTGAAGTCTTAAAATAAATCTTTGACTTCCCTTTACTTCAAATACTCAAAAAAGAATCTTAGATTTGCTCAAAACTCATTTAAACACAACAAAAAATATAGAGTACACACTGAAGAGAAAGCTTGTCTCTTACAACTGTCTTACAACCACTTTTCCTGAACACTCACAACAGAAACATAGCACTCACATTGTCATCCTAAATTCCTTGCTCTGTTTAACATTAGTAACATCAAGCACAAGTTAGTAAATAACAAATTTTGTCAGTCTCTCACTCATAAGTTAGCAAACGAGAAATTAAATCAAAAAATGTAAACTGATGTGTTAAGAACCCTATACATAAACAATAGTCTTTTCATGCAAAAATATTATGTTCAAATTAAAATTCCTGGATGCAGAACATGGCAATTTACTTATTTATTTAATCTTTCAGTTGCTGGATGACACCAAATCCATCTTCAGTCACTCTATGTAAAATCTCCCCCTGAGAACACCAGTATTAACTTTTACTGAGGCTCTGCTGTTCTCAAAATGCACACATTTCCCACACACCACTACTTGAGAAAAGTCTGCAGCCATAGTGGAGGAACGCACACACAGGAAAACCTGAAAAGTTACTCTGTGCTGAAGAATAAAAGGCAATTTATTATCCTGGTACATACCACACAGTTGGTAAATGACGAACACAACTCTTTCACTGGACTTGTGTCACAGACACATCTTCTCCCACGAAGAAAAACTGCATAAAAATTGTACTACAACATACTACATGCACAGCAGTCAAACAACTCATGTTCCGCACATGCGTTTTTAGCTGCAGCGTGTCGCTAAAGGCATTTCTAGCCCTAAGCATGAGAGCTAAAATGTTCAAGAAGCTAAGACTCAACTGTCATACAGCAGCAGTAAGTGACGAACTGCATCCTCACACAGCGGATGAACACTGATTGCTCTTTTGTTGCAGAAATCTGCACTGGTGTTCTACAGGTCAGTGGAACTACTTTTACAGCTTATGAACATGTCCCCCACCACGCTAATACAACAATGCAAATTCACCCAGCTGGCGTCAAATTCACTGACACTGGGATGATAACAGAAACATCAGCTGGATGCTGGTTATGTATTTCGTGGAACTTCAGAATATTCAAGAAGGAATTACGGCATGCCACCTGAAAGAAGGTATTCTGCAAGCAGCTAAGCACAGCAGAAGCTTCAGGTGGGAAGATTCTTGGCAAATCACTGTGTATCTTAATGGGATGATGGCCAGCCCTACTATACAAACTACATTTTGGAGAAGAAGACACAATTTTTCATATGGTGAGAGAGAAAGTTACCTGCAAACAGAAATTTTTCTAAAAAGATGAAGTATTTTTGTCATATAGAAGAGGGTCTATGATTCCTCTGTACTTTTCAGTCTATTTTAATAAAGCAGAAGAGTACTAACAGAAACAAAGGGATGCACTAAAGGAACACAAATATGAAGGCAGTATATCCATAATAAAGACTTTTCCCCTTCAATTTACTCAACACTTCTTACTGTTTTACTCAAAAATTTAATCAACATAAGAAGTATGTTGATACAACAAGCAGAAATTTAAATATTTATCAAACAGAAGGAAGCGCTAAAAGCCAAAACAAAATGATAAACTGAAGTCTATGCCTAATATTAAAGTTGTTCAACATTTTTTGCCCAAAAACTCCTTAGTAGAGTCACCTTTAGGAAATGAAAAAGAACATTCCTTCTTTCCCTAATGAAAAATTTGACTGATATATTTTTGCAATGAAGAAAGCTTTAATTAAATAACAGCAACAGTAATGTTAAGAGCAGTAACAATTAAATAGCCTTATATCTTACAGTTTCCCTGTAAGCAGACTGCACACAGAATGCAAAACAGATGGGAAAGAGCTGAGGAGGTAAAAAAATGAAAAAAGAAAAAAAAAAGGAAAAAAAGGAAAACAAGAAAGAAAAAGGGAAAAAAGAAAGAAAAAGGGAAGAAATGGGGAAAAAGGGGAAAAAAGGAAAAAAAAGGAAAAACAGGAAACAAAAAGGAAAAACAGGAAACAAAAAGGAAAAAAGCAAACAAAAAGGAAAAAAGCAAACAAAAAGGAAAAAAGCAAACAAAAAGGAAAAAAGCAAACAAAAAGGAAAAAAGCAAACAAAAAGGAAAAAAGCAAACAAAAAGGAAAAAAGCAAACAAAAAGGAAAAAAGCAAACAAAAAGGGAAAAAAAAGGGGGAAAAAAGGAAGAACTCCTAGGGGATCCCAAGACAAGAACGCTTTTTCAGAATGCAGTTCTGCAGCAGTTTTGGCAAAACTAAATTGTCACTACCAATGACTTAGTATTCTACTCATGGCAAACACAGGCCTGCATCAGAACTGCCATTTAGATGACTCTCGTAAGCCAGTTCACAAAGCTGATCCATGCAGAAAAGAACCAAAATTGCAAATGAAAAAAGTCACCTTCTGCCGACAAGATATGCTCTGCAAATCAAGGCATGAGTGCCTTGTCAACACAAATAGAAAAAAAGAATCGTCAGTACAGTGATTTTGAGTAACTTCAGGCTCTGTAAAATCCCATTTAGTGTGCTTCATGCCATTTTGAGATAAAACCTGAAAAACACCTTTCTATCTTCCAACTAATGAAAGTATGACAGTCTAAACAGCTAGCACAATACTCAGTAAAGAATTCTACCAAAATCTGAATGAATGGTACTACTTTTAACAACAACAAAAAAAGTAAATTTTCCAGGCTGTCTTATTAAGACTTGTTCTTTTCATTACACAGTATGTTCCCTGTCATGTAAATTTCTTGCTGTCATACAATTTTGAATTATTCTCCTCTCTAGGGAGAAGAAAAAGAAACAGTAACATAAACAGAAAGGCAGGTGTCTGTATCTCTATGCAGGGCATCAGTTAGGAAAACACTGATTTTATTACTATTAATGAAGAAGTCCTCAGAATATCAGGATGAAAGTACCCCTTCATGAAGAACAACATCTTATTGTAATTTCAGGAAAAAAATATTTCTTATGCTTTTTTCTAAGAAAACAAAGAAGTGAGGCCAAAATGGAAATAAGAGTTATGACTATATTTAAGGATTTTAGTAGCTATCATATCCAAAGCCAACAGGACAACAGAATCTTGTCTACAAAGTACTGCAATGGTATCTGCTTCAGAAACTGCAGATTTCTTTTTTGCTGCATACACTGGAAACTCTTGGAAGACCAGGAAGGACCACTTAGGCCACCTGAGCTGGTATCATTAAACTCCTCGCCCTCACTACTAAATAACAGTATTCAACAATAAAATATGGAAAAACATGAGTGTTCAGAAAAAAACATAAAATCAACAAAGCTTATTCCCCCTCATGATCTTTCAATAAACAAATTTAAGCCTGACTGTTCTGTAATGGATTTAATACAGTATAAGGAAAACCAAAAATGCTGTAGGTTCTTAAGCCTGTAGGTAAAACCTTTTGCTGTACAAGAATAATGTTTCATCACCATTCACAAAAGATTCAAACCAAAGATGGCCAAAATTATGCTCAATATATCACAGAGCAGAATATTAATTTTTACCAGATTGCTGGAAAATTATTTTAACTGTTGTTAGGAGTTAAAAGAAAACTCTGTATTTGTTCTTTTTCTGCTGTGAAGGAAAACAACAACAGAAATTTACAAGACAAAAAAAATCCTCATCTGGTTTACTGTTTAAAGAAAATAAGTCAAAAAACCCATAAAAGACATATAAAAGACACCTCTGAAAAATTGTCATAGTTTTTTCTCTTCTTGAAAAGAGAAAGAAAACTGTCTTTAAAAAGTGAAAAAATAACAACTGGTGAGTTAAAAAAAAAAGGCAACAAAAGAACACAACCATTTACATAGCCCATTTGTGGGCATCTGTTGCTTTTCCAGATCTCAAAATTCAGCTCAAAAAAAAAAAAATCTCAGTTTCAAAATTAATGATTAGACACAGAAATACAAGAGAACCGTCACTATGATGCTCTGATCTCAAATTTCAGGACACACTTCCATAAGCTTCTATGTTTATATTGATGTTAGTCATGTAAAATGTACAAAAAAAGATAAGAGTAAGTTATCCAAAGCTGCCTTTTTTTAGGTTTAAAAATTAAGTTTGGGAAGTCCACATTCTGTCAAGTTGAATGATCTCTCTGGTCTACCTGTAGGAAATAGTTGAAACTTCTCAATTTCCAGAGATCTCAATAACAGCTTAATTTTCTAGTATTGTGTTCCATCAAAGACCTACCCAAAAAAATAATGGTAAGGTTCAAAATCACTGATGGACATCGAAACACTTTCTTTGAACTCTTTTAAGCCAATTGTGTTATTTCAAGTGAAAGTATCATGTGACTCAAGCTACAAAGTCAAGTAAACTCACTATAGGAAGGACTTTGAGTATGCCACATTTAAAGTGGTGGGTTTTTTCTCATTGCAGTGTACACAAAAATTCCTCCAGTCTGTCTGTACCTGGTCCAGAAATCCAGTTATATAAAATCTAACTGCCAACAAATCAAAAGGCTAGGAAAATAAAAAAATTAACAATGAAGAATAGGAAAAAAAATCACACCTTCATTCTAAGAAACAACCGCAAAACCATAATAAAACCTTCTAGTCAGGCCTTCAAAATGTACAGACAGCCACATAAACTATCCTTTGCTAGACAGCTTTTACACTAGCATCTTCGTGATATTTTTTAAAAATGGATAAACCTGATTCACAATTTGGACACTATTTCGGACAGAATGAAGAGGTTACAGACTATTTTGAATTTTTTTCTGAATTCCCTCCAATTTCATGCCTTTAGAGCAAATTCAAATGTTTCTTACAGAGTATTCAGTCACCTGAGGGTTGGGAGGAATGTTCATTATTGGACTCATCTTCTGTCATTGAAATTGCCATGGCAATTGTTGAAGCAGCAATGGAAATCATCTGACCAGGAAGCTCTGCCCCTGTAAAACATACACGTGCATGTAAGTAACAAAAAGCTTAAGTCTTAAAATGTTTTACTTGGTGTTAGATATCCACTGTAGCTGTCAGGCAGCAGAAATTATACAGATAGACATCGTTAGTTTTTAGTACATATTATATGTAGTCAATATGATCAAAGAGGAATGAGTGCTATTAATTTTAGTATTACAATACACCTGCAGCCAAAAATCAAAACCAGTTATTTGCTTAGTGCTTTTCTTGATAATGAACTGCTACCAACCAAGACATTCACAGTTGCTGGCAGTCTGATTATTAAAAAATTTTTTATACCAGTTAATCAACTTTACTAACCAACTAAAACAGCATGAGAAGAAAAAGGTTTCCTTCATCAGGAACATACGATGCCTTTGCTTTTTTCAAAACTGACTTGCAACAGGAAAAACCTATTCTTCTCAAAATCTGAACACAAAACATATTTTTAAGAAATTATTTTAAAAACAAATCACTGGATATTGGAAACTTGCTGGATGGAGTTTTCTTGGTTTCTCTCATACTCAGTATTACAGGATCTACGAAACCCATATTGCTCATTTCTTTCAAAATTAGCCTCTGATTTCAAATGTTCTGGGCTACCTTCATGCCTGGAATTACATATTGAAATCTATAAACTCAAGGACTTTGGCTTAATAGTGAGTCGCTACTTTACCATGGAAAAGAAACATCAATCCACTGCAATCATCTTCTGTAAAGAACCCAAGATTCACTTCAGCATGAGTAAACGACTTTGAAGCACACTTAAACATCCTGTAGTAAATTCTTGCAATCTGTATGCTATTGAACTTAAAGGGATACAGTCCAGATTATTTCACGTGAGTTGAGTGAATTTTTGCCTCCAACAATAAAAGAAACAGTGACTTTTCCTTACCAGAAGACTCCTTTCCATTCTGCTGTTCATGCAACATGCCTACTGTCATCAGAACAACTATAACCAGAAATACAGGAATTCTCCAGGAACCTGCCACAGAAGCTGAAAGATACAGTGTTGGGATTTTTTTTACAAGAAAAATTACACCATTAATAAACTCTACATTTAGCAAAACCAAGTAGGCAGCACATCAACTGAAAAACAAAGAAGTCATAAAACAAATAGGCTTTCTACATTAAATAAAAAATAATTGAAAACAAACATGACCAAATTTCTCAATGAACAAACCAAGTTGTTACTGTTCCCAACTTCAGTGACATTATGTTGACATAGAGAACAATTTTGAAAACAACATTCAAAATCACATGAAAATACACACAAAATTAAAACATTTTAGATATCAGAGAAAAGTCGTGGTCCCCCCAAAAATGTGTCTTTATGTTAGGTCTCCACAGAACGGGATTCTTCTTGGATTTTGCCTTCAAGTACTTGGATTTTGTACTTCAAGTAAATACAAGACTTGTTAAAATTTAACCAAATGCAAAGCCACTCTATATAGCTTAAATCTCACGGAAGCATCCCCACATGGTCAGAACCCTTGAAATGTGCTGCTAAAGTAAAGTAAACCATTAAGTACACTGTGTAACCTTCTATTATGATAGTCTTCTATTAACTGCATTATCCTTCCACCATAAACTCTGATATGAGAATATAAGATGATAATCTATTATATTAAAAGTGTAACAGAAATCTAAAAGATTATTATAATCTTGTATTTGTATAAACAGCTTATATATATTACTGGCAAATGTATTTTATACTGCTGATATCATCCTGACATGCTTGTTGACTACTGATAGATTTTTTTCTTTTTTTTTCTTTTTTTTTTTTGCTTCTGTTACTACTATTAAATGCATTTTACAGCTTCAGCCTTGGTTAATGGCAGACTTTCAATAAAATATCATCACAAACAAAAGTGGCCTCACGTGACCCCAGCCCTTCCTCATTGTCAAGAAGTACCTTGTCCATGAACCAAATAAGGGAAAACCATGGAAAGTATAAATTAGGCATGAGGAATGGAAGATGAGTTGCTCAGCATCTTGATGACTTCCCATTCCCTACTCCAACGCTCCCTTCTGGACGCCTGCAGCCAGAACTACTGCGCAGACAAAACAGCTTGCATTTCAGCTAAGACTCTATTTTACAGAATTAGCAGAAGAGCAAGCAAGCTTTGTTGACAGAATCCTCAGTTATTAGAATAATAACTTCTTGTTACTCACCTAAGTGAAAGAGCAGCATAATCCAGACAGGAACAGAGATTGCTTTTAAGTAACGTTCAGTGCTTATATTCCACTTGAATGAAACCATCAGCAGGTAACCAACTACCAGTGTCCATATCTTTAAGAAAAAGATACACATAGGTATGTATACATACATCAAAAGAGAGCTCTATTGTACTCATGTAGGTGTGTACACTCATGCACACACCCATAAATTCCATAGACAGAGAAGTGAAGTCAGCTCGTAAGTCTCTAAGAAGCCCACATTTCAATTTTAATTTAATAATTTTATGAGTTCATCAGCAGCACCTATGTGGCCATGGGGAGACAGAGCGAGCCAGCACAGCAGCACTCATTCCAGCACGGAGCCATTTGCCAGCTCCTGTGTTTCAGTCCAAAGAGACAAAAGAGGGCTTAAGCCAAAGAAGACATTAGGAAGCAAACAAAAACTGCTGTTCCTCAGTGGTGTTGGTTCATAAAACAGAGATGCCTTTTAAGACATGTAATTTTTAAATTTTTTTAACTAAAAAAACCAAGGAGAAAGGAAGACGTCAGTGATAACTTGGGTTTCCTGCTTCTAACTGCCTTCTACTCATCAGATAAATCACAACACAGATTTGGAGTTAAGAATCTTGAGATTATGAATCTGCACTTGAAAATGCTGAAAAGAAGAAGGAAGTAGAAACCAGAAGAGGCAACAGGAGGTGAAAAGTTGCTACTCAGGAGAGGATGCGAAATAAATGAAGTACGAAAACCTGTAAAAATTAAAAGTCAGTGTTGCATTCTTAAACAACTAAAGACATTTCTGGCTTAAATTCAATGAACATTCCTTACTCATTACCAGTTAAGTACATCTTCAAATTTACATTTATAAATCTATAAATCCCAATGAAGTTTTAACAGCATTTCTATTGAGAGCATTGGATGAATCAGACATCACTGTAAGAAAGAATGCACAGGCAGAGACATGGAATAAGTAATTACGCAGAACACACCAGAAGAGTTTTCACCTCCTTACTCTGCAGTATACAAATTATGCTGAAGAGGCAACAGTCCTTGTGAAAAGCAGGTTTGTCTGACTACTGCCATGTATCGAATTGGTGGAGAGTAAATCTTAGCTGCACTGAATTGAGCAGACAAGCAGTGAGTGACGGTCCCTGATAACTTCAGAGGGAATGATCGCATACGCAAGGTAATTTAAAATCACTTAAGATATGTGAACAAAGGTATATCCTTTGCAAACTAATATTTCTCATCTAAGTAGATCACTCCAACTTTTCACTTATCTCTAGTTTTGCATTGACAGAGTTCCATAATGCCTATGGCCAAGTGTGGACTCAAAATAAATGTCTAAAACTACACAACCCATGGATGTCAAGACTAAAGTCACAAAAAACCAAAAATTTTTACCAGAAATGCACAGTAGCAGTCCTTCAACGGCATAGGTTTGAAACACAAACTCGCTCATAAGGCACTTTACAGCACAGCTGTAATTGCAAAAGATAACTCATCACAAAGATACTATCCTACTCCCTAACATCAGCCACACAGCACCTCTGTACGATGAATATTCCAGTTCCAAGCCCATTTTCTCTTTAGCTTTTAAATTTAATGATAAATTACAAACAGGAGACTCAGTATGTTCAGTAATTTAAACCTTCTGTTTAAAAACAAGCCAAAAGTAGGAAGCTAACAGGGTATAAGCCTATGTTTAACAGGCAACAAAGCAAAACACCTTGCACTGCTTTTAACCATGCATGTAGCTGAACATTACAGGGTACTTAATAATGTAGCTACTTAATAACTTTTTTGTGTTGTAAGTTAAAATAATTAATCAGCTCTCATTTCTAAAAGCAAATGACCCAAGTAAAAGTATTTACTTCTATTGAATGGAGAGAAATAGCTTACTTTGAAATAAACCAATCATCCTGTTTCAGAAATGAAACAATAACTTTCCTGAAGCCCTGTAAAAAAACTATGTAGTCAACTGACTGGGGCAAGAACTTTAATTTCAGTGACACTATGGAATAATCAGCTCTTTATTGGTTAATGTTATGGCCAAGCACATCCCTACACTGCAAAGACCACTGCACAGGAACTAGGGTAGCCTGCTTCCAACAGTTCATAGCTGAAGCAACTGGCAAAGCAAATTAACTTCAATTGACATGGACTAGGATTTCATCCCATACTAACTTGGCAACAGCATACTTTTTTTTTTTCCTTAACCCTTTAAAAGCATGTTATATAATCCTTCCCACTGTTTTTCTGGATGGTCTCCAAAGGTTTTGGCTTGAAAAGCATGGAGAATATTAATAGCTGCTCTACTATTATATGTCATTCTCAAGAACTGACATAATTGAAACGAAGAATGAAAGACTGCTACTTTCACTGAAATTAAACTACTGCAATTATTGGACTGAAACTGTAATTGGTACAATTCCACGCTAAGCCAAAATGCCTATAAATTTGATTTATACGAGTGTACAGCTAAGCAGGTAACTAATACACTTCAGATTTTGCAGAATGCATTAGCTATCATCAACTATTTATCAAGCTGAAATCAGTTGCAGATGCCTAACTTTCACCACGTACTCTGAGGTTTTAAATCACTACTCAATCACAATTATTATTTACAGACAAGCACAACTTCCATATATTACAACTTTGGGATAGTTGAATCCTGCAAGCTGCCCTTCTTTCTTCCCTCACCTATCTTTGTTGTCTTAACAGACAGTAAAGAAGACCTCATTTTTCACATCTCCTCTGCATTGTGTAGCATCTCTCACAAACTGAACAAAGTGTTGCTTTGCCTTTAGACATGTAAAACGGCCTGCTTCTCTGAATAAATAGCTCTAAGACTGCAGTGTAACTTCTTGGATTTTAGCATCCATTTCTATGTTAAAGTGGGAAACTTAAGAGGCAGATTTAGAGGCATCTAAGGCAACTATGAAGGGCTTCATTTCTCTTTAAATTGCCAACTGGACACCAGATTACACATTGCAAAGATGTAGCTTTTATGTTAAACTCAAGCATCTACTTCTGTGACTTTTCTTTGAAATTCCAGTGCTGGAAAGTTGAGGATTTATCAGCATGAACTATTATCAACACTACTGAAAGTTTGTTTCCCCTTCCTGTTAAAGTTGAAGGATTTGAAAATCTGAGCCACTCTTTTGGCTTTGGCCTCATTTTTCAAGAAAAAATTCTTACTACTCCATTTTTGCCACACATGGGCTAAAAATTATTTTTGATGTGCCCTGCAACATTTCCTACACTGAATTTATGAACAAAAAAACATTAAATCTAAGATATCCAGAAGACTGCAGGTGGATGTTGAGAATACTTCTCCTTTAGTTCACTTTTCCTGTCTTAATACAAAAGCTACTTATGAGCAACTCATAATAAAAATGCTATTCAGAAATCAAAAATAACAAGATTCTCTTGCAAAAAGAGGTTTCCCAGAGCACAACAAATTCTTTCCCTGCAGACAGAGCACCACTCCTCTGACATACTTCATGGTAACATTTTTGCAAGAGATGGCTCTTCAACACACACAATTTCTTCACCTTCTTCTTTTATTATATAGAGCACAGTTAAAATTTTGCTGGACAGTTCCATAATGATCATTCATTTCAGAGGTGCTGGAAAAAGAAACATCATTGTGTTCAACCAATACATATAAATACCAATAAATAACTAACATTATGTAGCTTATATCATTAGGCTTTAGGCTAGTGCCAGCTTTGAGGCTGTAGTTCCTGCATATAAATCAGAACAAGCTCCTCAGCCTCTCAAAGAAAGGTATCTCACTGCAGGCTCTTCCAAAACTGAGGATGGGTGTGGAAGGGAAAAACAACAGCAGAAAAGAAAACACTGTCAACATCCCAGACTTTCCCTGCCTCTCCCCATCTTCTTTTTAGGCCACATATGGTCTCTACACAGTTTATTTCTACCAAGCAAAGTTGGGAAAACTAACCAAAATCTGTGGTTCTGGTAAGATGTGTTTACAGTCAGTACTTGACTGTGTGATTTCTAAACCAGGATACCATAATAAAAAAGGATTATAAACAGCAGAAAGAATACTTAAGAGCTTGTTCAGGTGTTTGTTTTAGGTTTTTTTTAATGGAGGGCAAGTTTTAGAAACCTAAAAGCCTGCTCTAAGCAGGAAGGGAAGAAAAAAAAAGCCCACCTACACTAAACCCTCAAAGAAATAGAAACTGTACACACATCAAAAATCAGAACTGTGCCCTTTCCTTTACTAGAAGAGAAATTACCCCATCAGGTGAACTCAACAAACCGCAGATGCTTTTTAGCCCCCACAGGTGATATTCAATAGGACTGTGGAAGCCAAACATCTCAGAGCATGGGATGCAAAGCATTTGCCAGGAAGGATGCTTGGAGAATTTCAGTCTGCAAGGGCTACTTGGGGACTGCTGACACTTAGTGCCAACACAAAGAGAGGCTTCCCTGGTGGATGTCTTCCACAGAATCCCTGATGAGGAGCAGACAGTCCACCGGCCAAAATAGGCAACACACTCTGACAATATTCCAATACAGCAGTCACAGCACTGGTGGGCAATGGTGCTTCCAGATCTGCCCAGCACCCTGGTGAGGATAAGATTGATTAAGTCCTCCAACTGCATGGAAAGCCCTAGAACAACACCAGTTGTACATAGTACAGTCAGAGATATAAAAATACACTGACATACACATGTGACTACACAGTTGTGAGCCTGACCAATAACCTGTGACAAACCAAGGAAGAAAGCCTGGCCAAAGAGAAAGATTTTGACAGCCCTGTAATCAAGTTCACTACATTCTGCTCATTATGATTACACCAGAATTAATTCACTAAGATGAACCTCAGAGCCAACATAGATCAGCTGTATAATTTTTTACATCTGCTGGGATCTACAAACTATTCATTTTCTAAATAAATATGAGCATGTAAATTCTTCTAAAAAGAAGAAGAAAATATAATGAATAGCTGGCATTGTGTGTATATTAACCTAAGTGTAAAATGTCAGCCTAAAGTAGTTTGAACTCTTGCCACAAAGGAAAAGAATTTGGTTTTTAGATACAGTGCTGGACACAGGCATAGTTCCTGCACGACTAGTGAAATTGCTGCAGCCCAAAAGCATGTAGAGCTATATTCAGTCCTCTATGGGACAAACTCCCATCCTTTCCAAGGAAAAATTTATAGAGAAAAACATTCCCCTTCCCTATTAGATGAAACTGCTGTTTGTGCAGGGCCCTCTGCGTAAGAATTCTGCAAATAACCAAGAGAAAGCTGGAGTTGGCACAAGGAACTCATCCGGAATTTTTAACCAGCCTCTAGGTTTAAGGCCCAGCAGCCAACTACATTTCTTGGGGAAACTTCTTCGAAGATTATAAAGCTTGAAGAGAAAGAAAAGGAGACTGTGGGAACACAATGCTTGTAGGGTAGCTTAAGATCTTGAACTTGTTCTTCAAATGCAGTGTTTTGCAATCAGCTATCAAACAATGCAATCATGGAACTACATAGGGTTGCAAATTCCTGAAGTGCAGGTGTGACTTAAGAACCACGGACAGGAACACAGGCACTTCTGAATCTTCACTCATCAACACCATGAATGGCTTTGCCAGATCTGAGGACAGTGCGACAAGAAAGCTCTTTAACATACTGATGCCAAGATACATGTTACCATGTCATTGTCACACGCAATTGCTGCATTTGAAGAACTTTCTTTTTTTCTGGAACTTAAGAGGAGAATTTCTGTCTCAGTATCATGGCCTAGTAGATACCATAAAAATACCTTTAGTTAGAGAATAACAAATCAGTATTCCAAATCCCCATAATCCTAATGATAGGCATCCACTCACTTCTCCAGTACAGTAGTGGGAATCAGAAAGGGAGAAGACAATCGTGCATACAGAAGGAACCGTGGAGGATTCAGAGCCCAGAGAAGAACAGTACAATGGAGAAACCAACTCATAATATCCCAAATTCCTGTGCAGCTAACAAGCAGAACATATGCATGCAAATAGAGTCCTGCAATATAACACAGCAATTACAGGGCTTTAAAGTGCTTAACCGAAGTTAAAACTGACACTATTAACTGATCCAGCTCAGGGCTCCTCACCAGCATGGATAAAATTAAATGATCCTGCTACAGCTCTGAGATAATACACATCAAGCAACTGTGAAATTCAAAAATCTGGACTAAAAAAACACTGCAAAGTGTACAGATGATGCCAGACCAAGTTGCAGTTATTTACAAAGAAAAGTCCACAATTTTTTTCTCCTATAAGGCCCCAGAAACAGAGACAGACAGCTTGCTTAGAAAGCAACTGGTTTGCTTAAGGAACTCTGTGATCAGTTACCTTGACACAAACCCAAAATCCTTCCAAGAAACTCAAGTCTGAAGGGTTCTGGGAGCTTACTATGTTTTGTGCAGTTAAAATCCTACCACAGTTCAATGAAGGCAAGCGTTAAATCGGAAACACCAGTGCCGACCCGAATGATCAGAGACTGCTAAACAAAGTTGCACTGAGCAGGCACAGACATCCAGCAGTGCATTACAACCACAGTTAGGAGCTTAACAAAGTGCAGCTTCCTTCCCTACCCTCGTATTTACACAGTGTAAGTATGGCTTGATTAACAAACTTTTAATAAAAGCCTGGACTTAGCCAGGTCAGTTAGTGTAGCAATATCACAGATCTGTTAAAAATAAAACAGAGAGGTCAGTGCAAAGGGAAATCTTAAGCTTATCAAGTAAATTGTGTGGCAACAAGTCAAAGCTTCCCACTAGTACCAGGCCATGCTTCAGTTCTACCACTACTCAGCTGAAAGTAAACATGGTAGTATCTTGCCTCTTTATAAAGAGAGAATGTATCTCTGTCTAGTCAGCCCTAATTATACTTCTGAGGACAAAACAGACCAGAAACACATGTCCTCTGACATCTTGCAGCACCAAGTAAAGTCAAGAAAACCTTTTCCTCCGGTGTTTACGTTCAAGAGACTAAACACATTCTCCTGTCTATTCTATTCAGACTAGAGGTAGTCTGTCAAAATATTCTCTGTCAGTCCACTCAGGAACAGTTACCCAGTGAAAGGGCGTACTTTGTTTAAAAAATAGTGCAGCTTTTGAAAAGCCTTTGACGCTAAGAAATCTGAGTATGCCAGTTGTACACCAGTGTTTAACAAGAGTACAGATTACTGAACTTCTGATCTATCACATATCCATTTGCTTCTGATACGTAGTACTTCTTCTATTTTCAGCGATAACTAACAAAGTATAAAAGAGTTCTGCCAGAAGTTCTAACGATCCTATCTACTAATAGAACACAGGGAAAAGTAGTCTCCCAGGACTTGTCACCATCAGTAACATTTATAAGTTAAACAGCTTTACTTTCTAACGTTCAAACTGCGTTTGCACTGTTTGATACTTTAAGAAGAAAAAGAAAACCCTACACAGTACACTCGGAAACAATCCTTAAGGTGCCTTCCCCCACACCGGGTCACTTGTGGAGCTGTGCTGCTATTTCGCAACACTTTAACACACACCTTAGAGCTCAACGAGCCTCGATGTTTGCCCAAGAACTCTCCTGAATCACCTCTGACTTAACAGCATCTCCAGAAGCGGAGCATGCCTACAGCGCGGCCGCGGAACACCGACACTCACTCACTCACCCACTGGCTGCTGAAGTAGTCGAGCCCCCGGCAGATGATGCAGGCGGCCTGTGCCAGCAGCACCTGCACGCCCAGGGAGCTGCCCAGGCAGTAGATCCCGTAGAGCAGCGGCCCCCCGGCGCCCAGCAGCAGCAGGAGCCGCCGCCGCCGCAGCACCTGCTCGCCCAGCGCCTCCACGCCGTAGTTGGCGAAGCAGATGGGCAGGAGGAGGGCGGCCAGCAGCACCGGCGTGCGGGAGCGGTGCAGGCGGCCGAGCCAGCGCCGCCCCAGCGCCGTCAGCGAGGTCTTGAAGGGGTGCAGGAAGGTGCCGCAGAGCACGGCCCAGAGCAGCGGCCGCAGAAACGCCTCCAGAATGAAGTACACGAGCACGGCGGCGCCGCAGCACAGCCCCGCGAACAGCAGCGCCCCGGTGTTGTAGAAGGCCTGCTTGATCGGCTTCTCCAGCCGCGGCAGCGACATCCCCGCCGCCCCGCCCGGGCCGCCCAGCGGCAGCCGCGGCATGGCCGCGCCCGCGCCCGGGGAGCCGCCT